>CAUYPK010019211.1:0-38157 GCA_963574355.1 Loris lydekkerianus
ACTGGGAAAATGCCAGGAAGGCTATGTTGAATATTGGGATGAAAATGTGTCAAATGGTTTATGAAGCTAGTATATGATGCCCCATGATCATATCAATGTACACAGCTATGATTTAATTAAAAAAAAAAAAAAAAAAAAAAACGTAAAATTCGGGGTAACATGAATAATTCAGAAGAACAGGAAAAACTTTAAAATCTGTTCTTTTCTTTTCAGCATAAAGTAGTCTTTCAGTTTTCCCTGTTCTACTTATCACTCACAATTGACTCCATTTTTCTCTCTTCATCAGCCTTGCCTTAAAACACATCATTCCAGGGTGGTGCCTGTGGCTCAAAGGGATAGGGTGCCAGCCCCATATGCTGGAGGTGGTGGGTTCAAACCCAGCCCTGGCCAAAAACTACAAAAAAAAAAAAAAAAAAAAAAAAAAAAAAGCATTCCAATGTTGCTTTTATCATTTTATTTATTTTAGTTCATTCACAACTCAGCTTTTATTTATTTAAGATGTTGATCTTAAATTCTCTCATGATATGCCTCTTTAGACCAAGGTTCTTTTCTACTTTTAACTTTAGCGGGGCCCATTTAACTTGAGTGGTGTCCAGAGGAAGAATAATAAATGGACCCTCATGTTCCATAAAATATATGTCCTCTCTCCCTACCTTGACATATATACCTTCCTACTGACAAATTCAAAGACATGCCTCACAGTATGATTTCGAAAGATTGGAAACTAGCAAAACAAATGAATTTACTTACTATTGCAGATGCCTGGTTGTACTCTTGATGGGCTATCAGTGTATGAATGAATAATAATGACAAGGACCATTTATGAATTATCATGCAAGTATTAAATGAAATGTGCTTTTCTTGCCTTCATATTAGCAATATAACTATGTTGTAATAATATTTTCACCTATTTTGGGTTCTACTGGCAATGATTATTCTAAAAACCAAAAAGATAGTATGTAATTATATTCAATGTATGCATAAACAAAGCTTGAATGTGGTTTCATTGAAAAAGTAAATTAATATGCAGGTAACAAAATTCAACTTGTACCCAATCAATCTACTAAAGTAAAAAAATTAAAATTTATGTAAAATATTTAAAAATTAACATTATTTTCTGTGTAATCAAAGCATTATCTTTCTTATGAAATATTCAACGTTAGCTATTCTAATTATAAAGTCAATACAAATAAAAATAATGAATATTGAACACTTATTGTATTTTGGAAAATTTATATAAATCTTATTGTATATGTTAATCACATTAAAACTATTTAAAATTCTAGTGTTCAATTCTCAGCTAGTTGATCTGTTATCATAGTTCATGTTACATCTAAAGATAATATAAATTACTTAGTACTATAAAACGTTCCTCAGCTGCCACATGCAACTGTTGTGAATGCGGTTATAATTTCTGGTTTATACCAGAACCACAAATTTCAAAACCAAATGAAACAAGGAAATAGCATTCTTGCTATTATGGAAAATGATGTTTTATAATGCAAGAATTTACATTCTTCATGTGAGAATGAATTCAATAAATTAATTTGCTTTTTGTTATCTTAGCTAAATGATTCTCCTGCTTAAATCTTCTCTGCACCCAAGGCAGTGTTTGCCTCTGACACTGGCAAGGAAACTGACCATGAAAATTCAGGGCATTTAAGTACATCTGCCTTTAAAATTTTCCAGAGATAGGGTACTAGAAAGGATATACATAGAGAACTGATTTCCTGGGGTTCACATTGTGTTAATCACCAGAGTGGTTATAAGTCATACTATTCCATCCTGGAGCATTGAATCTTAAGAATAAACCACATTTCCCCCCTAATATGGAAATGTTCACACACATACATGTGGAGAATATATTAATTATTACTCAACTTCCAATATTATTATAATTATGTGTTCTTTAATAAACATGAACACTATTATAAAATATTTTTAAAATTTAGAAAAACAAAGTGTTTCCTTTTTTTTATAGATTTACCATTTTGACAAATTGTCGGTCTGAAATGCTTCTCCTCCAACTAACTGAGTTCCACTGATTTCAGATAGGCCAACTCTGTGTCCTATCTGAAGGACAGGACACAGAGGAAGGGGAGGAGGAAAAATGGGGAGGAAAAATCTCAGTCTCAGCCAATTCAAGTGTCTTCTTTCCACAAATAAAAGGTTCAATGACAGGAGCATATCTCAGATCAAAGGGACCAAATTATCCCAGAAATTATTTGCTTAAACTGTTGAGAAGCAGCAGTTTCTTTCCCCAGGGAGAAGTTGGAGCTGGGAGTTAGGAGTCTGGCATTGCTGACGGCCATCCTGTCTGTCACATGTCTGGTCCTAGGGTGACAAATGAAGCCAGGGAGAGACAAATAGAACCAAGGGAGAGAGTCTGAGATCTTTTGACAAAGCTTGAGCTCCTGGATACAGCCATGAATAGAGCCAAACAGACAGAGAGCTAAGAAATAGAGCCAGAGTGGCTGCTGGGGAGTGGTCCTTGCAGAAGTCTTTTCTGTGTGAGGTTGCGATGGCCTCTGTGCAAGGCGTGGGGTCGCAGAGTCGCTTGGGACTGTTTTGTTGCTACTCATAGGCAGGAGAATGTCCCTTCACGGCCCCTACCCCTGCTCTGTTTGTTAGGGTTTCCTTAACATTGATTCAGACAACTTGTACATCCCCATCCCCAACACACACAAAAAATACCCCCCAAAAAACAAAACCTTCAGGGCCGTTTGCCCTTCCTCTCCTTATGCCAATAAGGGTGTGTCATTTCTATTTTGTTTCCAGACTGTTTCGTGCTCATTTTAACCTGATTCTCTGCGTAGACTAGTGATAATTATTAACATTTATAGTGCCTGCACACACAAAGACTGTCTTTACTGACTGTCACCATGATCAAAGTGGCCTTATCTCTACTTTCCAGGTGATAAAACTGAGGCTTATTGACTTTTTCATCAAACAGAAGAGGCAAAGTGGCCCCCAGGTCAGCCCTTCTGACTTAGTGGGTCTCCTGTTACAGGGACCATCGCTGAGGCACTGGGGCAGGGCACTGGGAAAGGACCCCATCACCTTCTCATTTCTGTTTTAAGTCTCATTCCTTTGACTTAAAACAACCAACTTCAGAAGCTTCAAAATGGGTAGCAATTCATGCTCAGGACCAGACCTATTGCAATTCTTTTAGAAACCAAATTTTCAAACTATCCTCTGTGCCAATTTAAAGAGATTTTTAAAATAAGAAAAAAGGTCTTGTATACTTGTCACACATCTACCATTTCTGGTGCCCTTGTGAACACCTATAATACAACCTGCCTGAGTGCCACGCCTGGGGCACACAGTGACCTGCCTGTCACTCTCTCCCAGGCCCACACCTTCTTCCCTGAGAAGTTCATTCACAACTCAAGGTTACTTACATACATATTGTTCCTTCTTCATCTGAAAATGTTAGAGACAATACAAATACTAGAACGTTCTTTAAAGTAGCGTTCATCTTTTATATTAGGAAATAGGTTTCCTGTGAAACTTCACGTGAATATGAATCGCCAAACAACAGCAGAATATACACTGAAGTGTGGGGCTGAGGGGCGTGTCTAGCACCAGCTTCCCTATCCTGTGGAAACAACTTGTACAGGCAATTATTACACAATAGCCTTCAGAAGTCAGATCCATGACCTCCTGATGGCTTAAACTTCAACTTCCAGGGTTGCTTCCATGTACATGTGTCAAGCTCTGTCCCATCCATGTATTGGCAAAGCAGCATCTCTGCAGCCCAACTAGTGCCGCAGTCTCAGGACTATGGTAACTTAAAACAGCTTCACTTAAATGTATAGACTCTCACGGTGACTCTGTGATGTTAGCAGACATGAGAGTTTGGGCCAAAATTAATTGCAAGAAGAGAGAAGATTCTAACAGAATCATAAGCAATTATCGTACTTTGAATAAATTAGATGTTTTCTTCTAAAAAAAAAAAAGAAAGGAAGAAAATATAGTCAGAGTCCAACAGTATTATTAAAGCTCCTGAAACCCCCTTGTCAGAGGTTGGTTACCCCTCTGGCCTTACTGTTAGTTACATGAATCAATGTAATTCTTTCTGCTGAAATTCAGAGGGCAGTGGTGAATGCCTTGAGTTCGTCTATCACAGATGATTACCAACTTGTACAACAGGCAGTCTCTAGACACAGCAGGCAGGAGTGGAGGGAGGGGGCAGGAGAGTGGGCCCACGGGGCTCAGTTGGCAGAAGCAGTGCAGACTCTACCAGGGTAAACGGCGGGCACCTGCAGAGTGGAGTAGCACTGGGTGATCTATGTATGAAGCAGAGCGAATTGGTTTAGTTTCCCCAAATAACAGACATTTAAGTTGTGATTACAGGGCTCAATATAGTGAAAGTGCTCAGGGTATAAATGACATTGCATCAAACGAAGAAGAAAATTGCCATCAGAATTTCTATCTCTGCTGCCTGCACTTCTCTCACTTCTGCTCACACTTCCCAGGGAACTCAGCATCCTGGCCTTGTGAGACACATGGTCTATTCCAATTATTTTACTTTGAAAGATAAAAATATCTTTTAAAAATTGCAATGATAAAAATTTAAGATGATTAAAACTATTAGTGGTCTTCATGAAAAATAATAGAAAGTGGGTAAAATTTATTTTATTTTTTAGACCCCCTTTATTGAGCTATGGTTGAAATACAAAAATCTGTAACTATTCAATCTACTACACCATGAGTTAGGAAATAAGTATCTTATACTGTGAAACCATAAATCCATCCGTCACTTCTGAAAACTTCCTTTCTTGTTTATCTTTATTATTAGTGTTACCACTATTATTTTGAGTGACAGTAATATAAGATCCAACCTCTTAGCAAATTTTTAAGAAAAAATAATTTCTTAGAATATTAGCATGTATGTAAGAAAGAGAAAATACAGTCAGAGGAAAGTTTTCTCTATTCTTCATTTTTTTGTCTTAAAATACACTTGGCTACAAAACTTATAGTAGACAAATCATTAAATTTAAACATCCTGATAATTAGTTGCCTAAGAGACAATATAATACCGACAACAAAGTTGAACTATTTCATTAGTAAGAAGCTACAGAAAAATAATAATTTGAATATATTAAAATGTTTCCTGATAGTATATTGGAAGAGGCTTTCAAGGGATTAATATCTACCATGGGAAAAAGGTTTCACATTGAGAGTATTATAATAGCCAGTTTTTAAAAAATATACTGTCATTAAAAATTAAAAACTTATGATCAGACTTAGGCTTGGCAAGTCTATTTATTTATTTATTATTTCAGATTAATACGAGGGTGCATATGATAGGTTATACTATTTCATTTGTTAGGAAAAGTCCAGTTGTGGATGAGTCTTTCACTCAGGAGATGTGCCATACGCCCCTACGTTGTCCCAGTTAGTGGGTGCTTACTGAGTCCCTCACCCCCTCCATCTTGTTTTTCCCTTCATGTGGGCCTGTAGTTGTTCATCTGCTAGTTTCATATTAGTAGTAAGTACTTGGGATGCTTGATTTTCCATTCTTGTGATACTTTGTTTAGGAAAATGCTCTCCAAATCCTTCCAGGTAAATACAAAAGATACAAAGTCTCCATTTCTTTGTGGCTGAAGCACATTCCATGGTGTACATACACCACAGTTTATTAATCCATTCACGGGTTGATGGGGACTTGGGTTGTTTCCACATCTTCATGATTCCCAATTGAGCTGCTATAAACATTTGTGTGCAAATGTTCTTGTAGTAAAATGGGTCTTTTCTTTGGGGTAGACAACAAGTAAAGGAATTGCAGGATCAAATGGAAGATCTACTTTTAGTTCTTTGAAGATTCACCATACTTCTTTTGAAAAAGGCTAATCTGTAGTCCCATCAACAGTACATGAGTTTTCCCCTCATTTATATAAAGAATTCTTAAATAGTAAAATATGAAGACTGTCTTTGAATAGAATTTTAAAAACCGCCTGGGCCAATTTTCTTATGTAACAGTTGAGGAGTGTCAAATTCACACTCACCTAATTGCTAATCTCTGAGTTTAAACCGGGAGGTAGCAGGTAAGAGATATATGACAATTATAATACAAAATTTTTATTGGAATTTCCACAATTATTTTATTACAATTATGATTCTTGAATTAGGCTTTTTTTTTTTTTTTTTTTGAGAAACTTACTTAAGACTGAAAATATACAGCTATCTTGCATACAAAAATGTAAGGTCTGAAATAAAGTATATCTACATACATAAACTATGTCATAATGACATAAAATATTCAGAGGTATGTTATATACACTTGCTCTTTTCCTCCCAGTTTTATCTAGACCCAAGGGAATATCAAAACACAACAAGAATAAAAACCCACCTCGATTTTCTGGACTCTCTCTGTCTCATTCCAATTTGGGAAACAATCCTGACCTAAATCCAGGCAGGATGCTCACGGCTGAGTGTCACATTTGCTTTTCTACAATCTAAGATTTAACTCTCTCACACAGGATAGGGCACGACCTTGCAAGTTTCCCTTATAGAAAGCCTCTGTGTTAAAGCGAAGGAAAAACAAGATGATATAACCAAAGTCTGTTTCCAACCATCTGCAAATATTTTCACACCTTGATCTCCTATTTTTGTTTAGGAAAAAGATGTAATGTGGGTCATTATGGAAAAGGATCCCTCCTGCTCCTGTTAGCCCCTATCCCCTCCCGCAGCTCGCTCGCTCGCTCTCTCTCTCTCTCTCTCTCTCTCTCAGAATTCAGTCCAAGAAAGACAAGAAGGGCAACTTTGTAGAGACGAGTTCATTTATAACAATGCAGTGTTAACATTTTCTGGAAAATACAGAACAATGTAGGAAAGACAGATTTAAATATTGACCTTTATAATTATTAGATTAAAATAAAACAGTGGTAATACGATCCATAGGATTGCATGCTAATGGAAGATAAAGAACTGCTTTGTAAGGTGAAACCTCGTCTCCACTCTTCATGACCTCGAGTGTACCACACTCCTGACATGGAAAAATGGTTTTCAATAGAATACTGGGCAATCTGTAAAGACGATCTCACATTGCTCAACGGGCTTTGAGCTGCTTTCCTAATTGACTTTGCCGTGGTTTGTTGCTTGGTGTTACACATACTAATGTGCCACCCGAGACTAATCTGAGTTTTTAAGTTTCACCACATGCCTGTTTCTAGTTTCAATCCTGTAATCTCTCTGCTTTTAGCCCCCCAAATTGTTGAAATTAACCACCTCTACTGTTAAAAGCATGACATAGAAAATATGGTGATTGTAACGACTATGCTTGAAACATCAGTTTTCCAGCTGACACTAAATAGACAAGAGACTCTAACTTCAGTACGTCCCTCAACAGCTATTTAGTCCAGAGAGAGAACCACTCCTAGTTCAGTTTCCTAGGCAACCATTTTGTGAAACAATGTGCAGTTTTATTTTTCCTCTCATTTTGTGTTTTTCTGGAGCTGGCTAGTTTTTCTCTTTATTTTCCAATATCCACTCCTCCTCACCTATCTTTTTATACATTTCCTTTAGTTATTTCTTCTCCTCCTGTCTTTCTCTCCTGTTCTCTTTTCTTCTATTAATTATCTAAATTTCTTTCTCTTAGGAATGAGATCAAAATAAGTACTTGCCTTTAGAGTTGGCCTGTCAATTACCATCTGGTTATTGTTTTGTTCCTTTTTAGAAAATCAACAGTCGACCCTTTATGAATATGAAAATTCTTCTTGCTGGACACTATCAGGTTGTGTCCAGCTTATCAAAATGCAGAAGTCTCAGAGGTTCATAACCTACTAATTATTTTCACATCTTCCTGCTTTCTCAGAAGGGTGAGGGGATTTGAAAGCTATTTTTAAGCAACACCAAGAACAAAGAGAAAGAGCCAAAGAAATTTTGATCGGGGGAGTGATTGCTTTTGATAGCAGATTACTAGCAGGATAGGTCAGATTTGCAAGAAACCAAGAAACACACCAAATGTTCTGGGAGGGGAATATGTGCGTTTGTGTGGATTGAGGTTTCCTGAAGCTTCTAAATCTGTTCTCTGATGTGGAGATGTTTTTAATAGAGTTGGCCAGTTTTTGTCCATTGCCACCCATTTCCTATTTCTTTTTTTTTTTTAATATAAATTTCCTTTTATTTTGCAATTGAAACAGCAAAATGAGGTGGTGTGTGGGTCAAATACCTTCATGGCAAAGAAAACGGGAGTGTTCGTTCATCCATCAAAAAAACAAACAACAACAACAGCAACAACAGCAACAAAAACCTCCAAAATCTGAGCCATTTCCTATTTCTTACTGGCTAAGAATAACATAGAAACTATTTTTACTTCTATAACTTAAGAAAAATCGAGAATTCAATAGCATTTATCCCATTGGTTTACTCAAAAAAAGTCTGTAACTTTCTCTGTTGCCTGCAGCATACGGCCAGATGCCTCAGCTTGCCTTTCCCTGATCTCTGGAACCTATTTTGAGTTTCATTTCCACTCTATTTCCCATATCTCCCACTATTTTTCCCTGTACCCCACTGCCAACCACCCAGTCTGTTACCCTCCACATGTCTCCTCATTTCTGAAATACTCTTCTTGTTCCTGCCCAATTATTCATCTTCAAAACCCAGATTCCTCCTTCCTTTGTGACTCTATCCCTCCTTGCCACCCCTGGAAGTGGCCCCACTCGGCCCCCCATCCTCCTAGCGCATTTCACTTTCATCATGTGTTTTCACATACTCTGCTGCCCATTGTTGGTGTGCACGCCTGCACTCAGAAAGACAGCAGGAACGCAGCCACTAATGGGGCCCCCTCTCTTCTCTCTGACCATCACTGCAAGAAGACCTCAAACGTGGTAGCTCCAGAGGCATCTAAGAATGGGCATCAGTTGGGTGAAGGGAGAAAAGTCTTAAGAGTGGGAGAAGAATGCCCGCGGCTTCTGGCCACTCATATGGGATGGTTCATTACCAAGGGTAACACGGTATAACACGGGTGTAACATGGACAAGTGACACATGTGGCAGCCAGGAGCTGCCTATTTCCATATGATGGAACGGCAATGATGGGGAGTGGGGACGGCAGCAGAGAATCACTCAGCTGGAACCTAGAAAGTGAGAATTTGATGCAGCATTATTTCCTATAGAGATTTTGGTTGTTTTTTTCAATCAATTCTAAGAAAAGATACCACTTATTTGTTGAGTGTACAGTTGTGGAGTCTGCACACACACAGCTTGGTCTGTTTCCTGTCAGCTGGAAAACTAAAATAAGTAGCAGAGGAAAAAATGAAAAACAAAAACAGAAATATGAATTTGTAAGTTAAAAGTGCCTATGCCAGTATTGTTGATAATCAGTTTTATGCTCTCAAAATATTTTTTTAAATGAGTTCCCAAATCAGAGACTATCAGAATTAAGTAGGATTTAGACAACTTCTTAGGAATTTCCTTCTGCACATAAGAAAACCAAAGCTCCAAGAAATAAAAGAATGCTGGTAATGAAAAGAACTGGTGAGTAGATTAGAACCTGTCATGTTTTTCTCTTTTGGAGTTTCTGTCGCTTTTGGTGACATTATTATCCATCCACTGGGCCTTTTTCTGCTGATAGGGAAAGTACCTGGTAAGGTGTCTCCCTAGTTCTGTAGCCTCTTCTCCTGGTTAAGCACCTAAATTTCCTTTGCTGCTGGGAAACAGATGTGCTCACCAATTACCAGCAGGCCACAAGCACCTGGGGAGAAGACCCAAGGCCATCTTGGCTGTAGGGATAAAGAGGAAGTCTGGTGGGAAGATGGAGCCCGTGGACAGCATGCTGGTGCTGGGAGGCAAGTTGGCCTCTGTGAAATTGTGCCAGAACCTTATTGCTAAGGGGGCAACACCACAAGATGTAGCCCCCAGTGCAGAGAAGGATAAGTGTGTCCTCTTCATCTGCTATATTTAGGGCCATCTTTAGAAAATCTCAGCTATAACAGGTATGTATACCAAGAACAGAAGTTCATTCCCATGTTTCTACCAAAGCCTTCTTTGAGAAAGCGGGTGGCAACAATAAAAATAAGACAGATCTAAGGAGAAGGGGAGGGGGTGAGATCAGAACTGAATTCTGCACCTGCTGAAGAGCCTTCAAATGGACTTTGTTTTAAGAAAAGGCAGTCTTGTCCTTAAGCACACCCTCAACTGCAATCATCATCTTAACCTTTTCACTCATCTGTGCCTCAGTTTCCTAAGGTGTAAAGTGGGGACAAGAATTATACCTGTGTCACGGAGTTGTTAGGAGAATTGAAAGAGTTGATATGAGTAAAGCATTAGGACAGTATCTGTCATATAGAAACACAGGAAAAGTGTTTGCTTTCATTTGGGAAGGTGCTATAGTTGAGTGGTTAAAAGCACAGATTCTGGAGCCAGCCTAGTTGGGTTTGAAACTTGGCTTTGCCACGTACTAGTGTAAGCTTAGACAACACATCTCTGGGCCTGTGTTTTGCATATGTAGGGCTATTAAATAAATTATTTAATATTTAAGTAAATAAATTAATCACAAAGCACAGGGAACCGTTTTTAGTGTTGGTTGTGACTATCTGTTCGTTCGTCTTGCTACACCCACATGTGGCCTGTCACTGAAGGCAGAATTTTTTGTCCTGTGAAGAAACTGCAAAGACAACAGAGCTGTGCTCAGGGCTTCCTACCCACAGGGGAACCTTGCCAAGACCACTTGGCCAAAGTCCACTTTGTACACTCAATTTTCCCACACTTCATATTCGTGGGAAGGTTTTCCCTATTTTCCTTCCTGCCCTTGGAAAACCAGGAATAATCACTTCATTATTCTCCATTCTGTTTTTCTGAGGCTATCTTTCTCCTTAATGGAAGGGGAAATCGTTAAGCAATAAAAGATATTTTGAATTACACCAAGAATAAAGCCACACATTCACATACCATTTTCCCGGGCTCAATCTTTCAGGGGCCTTTCAAAATCTAAAAGTCACAATTGAAAACAGTGCTTTTAACTTGAAAGACATCAAAGGTCTGTTTTGAATCTAAAATCGTGGAGAACTAAGAGCTGCTTGTAATTTGATTTTAATGAATAAAACATTTGTTCATAGTAATTTTTAATTTTCAAAGAAAGATTCAGTTGATTATGTTAGAAGAAACATGGAAGAAAAAGGGATAGCCTTTCTATTCCTAAGAAGTATATTTTTAAGATGTATTAGAGTGTTTTCTTTTGGTACCAAAGAACAGAACATCGATGTCCTAAAAAAGTAATAGCCAGAGATTAGTATACTTCCTATTATAATTTACTTTCTAAACTGTCTTTGGGAAAAAGACAGTATTTGAGTATTTGAAAAGTATTTGAAATAATGTAGTTTCGAATTATAGCTGTTGTTTTGTTTTTGCAATAATTTCAACCAACACATGTAGCTAGAATTGGTAAAAACAAACATATTGTAAACCTCCAGCAACCTTGATTAAAAATTTGATGGGTGTTGGGTCAGTAAGAAGTGTGGTGCGAGCACCACCTAGTGTCAACCTTTAGTAAATCTCAAAAATGAGAATGATAGATTGTGCCTGGAGTGAAATTATTTACCCAAAGACATGTAGGGTTGGATCAAATTTAGGTCAAAATCCTGGACCAAAATTTACATTTATTGACTGATAGTATCAAATTTTTCTTAATTCTTCTCCACAATTTTAAATGAAAGAAAGGAAGGATTTAAAAAGCAAACACCTTCTATAAATGGAAATCCAGTTTAGGTGTTACAAAACAGGAATATTTGAATGTCTGGTATGTTTAAAGCACTGTAAGAACATTCGTTGGGTTGTCACGTCAATTTTATGGATTCTCAGGTGAGCAAAATGGTTTCCTTTTTTTAAAAAAAGTTCTTGCTCTCAGAAGAATGGATTCCTGAGGCATCAGCAACAGGCTTCTCTGCCTGCGGTCAGTACCTCCAAACATCAGGCAACTTCTACAATATGGCTGCAAGAAACAAATAAGATCATTTAAATCACTTCTTTGGCTCCAATTTAAAAACATTTCATTCATTCTGGCTTATGCCAGATGAATTTTGTGTTTCCCTCAGAATGTCCTTGTGCCCTCTTCACAGTCACGGCCAGCCCCAGGCCAAGTGTGACATAAGTTTGGGGTGGGCCCTCTCTTCCTGGCAGGTCAGCCTTTCTCCCCTTTGCCTCTTTTCTAGGCACTCCTCCCAATCCCCCAAAAGAGCTTCAGGCCTCATCAACTTTCCATTCCTCCAGTGTCCTACAAGTCAACAGCAAATTAAATGATACTTAGGTTTGCCGTATAAAATCTTTTCTGGAGGAGATAAAATATTAATGAAATAATAAAATACAAGACAACTAAAATTGTGTTTAGATATCAATGGCTCATGATGGTTTATGTGCTATTCTTCCTACACAACTTTTGAACTTTCCTAGGAATCCTGAGTGTAATTCAGACAAATTTAATATTAATAAAGACTTCTGATGATCTGGTTTGTGCTAGAAGAGCCATGAACATCCTGGTTCTGAAAGCCCCGTTATAGGTCCTATCGTTTCTCATGTAAATTCCCAAAGGTACTTCATTCATCTTTAAAACTCAACTATTTTATATGATTATTTATACGAAGTTTCAAAAGAATCTACTATAATGGTAATTAGTTCTACTGATATACATGTATTAAGAAATTCATGCTATGATTTTAACAGGTTACCTGCCCCAGCCCTTTGTTTGAGCTAATGCTTCCATTTTTAACAGGTTTATGATGTTCTGAGAATAATTGGGAAATAAATGGTCTATACTTTGATTAATCAGTCCTAGTTTTTGGCAAGGAGATGCTGCTAATGGAAAGAAAAGAGAACAAAGGAATAGAAGGAAATCTACTCTGGCGAATAACATAGAAAAGAATCAATAGAACTAGGGTATTCACCTTAAAGTCCTTATCACCCCTTATGTTCTGGCAAATAATGATAATGCTAGCCTTTGCTATGTATCAGGCATTTGCAACCATTCATTTATTTAATCCTCATACTAATTTATCATTTTACACACTCAAGAATTTTCAGGACAGAGAGTAAAATAACTAAAGCCATGAGAGCAAATGGTGGAGCTGTATTTTGAACTTGAGGGGTCAGTTCCCACAACAGGGCAACAACATAGTGAGGTTCGGTTGCATCTTCCTTTTGTTCCTCTCTCTCTCTCCTCCCCAATCATCTGCCAATGCTTCCCAAGCCGCCTACGCACGACTAAGACTGTTTGATTTCCTTTTGTAAGTTGGACACCTGCACTATAGTCGTTCAGAGTCTAAGAAGGCTCAAACCTATTCTGCCCAGATTACAAATTATCTCTGGACACATGACACAGAATGGATTTTTAAAGATCTGCTTTTTCCTTTATACAGATTAAATTTACAGACAGCTGCTTTAGAGCTTTGCTGTTCCTTTTAGCCTGGCTACCTGACAGTATTAAGACTTTTCAGCTATTGACTTACCAAGTGACATCTGCAAAGACAATAGCAAAATGGGTGTAGAGACCTTCTTTACTGAGCTACAACTATAGAGGTTTGGTGGAAGTGATTATGATAAAATACCATCGGTTCCCCCCTAATAGCTTACTTAAATAAAGAGTTTATAGAAAAATCCAGTTTTATATTTAAACTGCTACTGACCTCAGATTCTCTTTTGTCTGAATTCTTCCTCAGCCAAAAATCAAAAAAAAAAAAAAAAAATCATTATGTTGGCAAATATTCTTACTCAACAAGCCTGATACCTTTATACACACACACACACATCTGTGTGTGGGCATTATTGTGTTATGTACGGGTGTTACTGTGTGCCTGGCACTGAATAAGGATTCAGGACATACATCCCTCAGAATATATGTCATTGCTAGCAATAATGAGAAGGGACAGGCTTCATTTTTGGTTTTCTAAATGACAGAGGATACCATGACTGAAGACTTAGGTTACTTTTTTCCCTACATTTTCATGGAACAAGTTACTTATTTAAACACTTACTTGAAATTTTGTTTTGTCACAGTAACTGTGATAAAACACTAGTGAGATGACCCCCTGTCAAAGGATAATACTCATCACCTGTCAGTCACTCACAAGCGTGATGAAATGGTACGATGTGGCAATTATCGTGACCATAGATTCCCAGTGTCTTCTCCCAGAATCAAGAATTGAGGATGTCTGTGAAATCACAGAGGAAGGTAGAAATATAAATTCTCCATTCAGGTGCCCGTGACCTCTCTGACCAGAGAGTAATGAGAAGAGGGTCTGGAACAAAGATGACAACAGTGATGGTGCCAGCTACTATTTATTGAAAAATTATTCTTTTCCAGGCATGATTAAACTTTTGTACACATATTATCTCATTTACTGCTCCCACTCACCCTTGGACGTATGAAGTAATGTTAACACCATTCCACAGGGAATAAAACGGAGACTCAGAGACATAATGTAAATTGCCCAAGACCACACAGTTAGTGAGAAGCAGGGCTGGAATTCAAACCAGGAAACTGAATCCAAACTCCGCGTGCTGAACAGTTCAGCTCTCCTGCAGGACTCCTCAACGTTGGCACTGTCAACACACACGCCGGGTTAGGTCTTTGCTGTCAGGAGCGGCCCTGTGAGGGCTGGAAGATGCTCGGCAGCCTCTGCCTGCTAGATTCCAGCAGCACGTTTCTCCCCTGCCTCCCTCCTCCAGGAGGGACAGCCAAAAATGTCACCAGATGTTGCCCACTGCCCTCCCATGGTAAAATTTCTCACCTGCTCCAGTTGAAAACTATTTTAACCTTTCTTTATACTTATTAAAGAACCCTTAGAAATATAATTATCATGGCTATAATATATTTTATTGAATATTAAATTTATGCTACACCCAATATATTACTTTCCATTATTTTATTTAAAAAATGGATAGCTTAAGACAATCAAGTTCTTTGAAATCTACCCTTTTGTTATATATAAGGTATAAAGTTAAGCTTAGTCAATAAAATAATGAACAGAAGGTGATTTATCTTGCAAAGAATGTTAACTTCATTCTATAAAATGTGTCACCACTGTTCTTCACCTGGCATACTTCAGAAGGGAAAATGAAGATTTGTGTCTGTAATAAATTTCCTTCATAGTGGAAGTGTTTATCTGATTACCATATACAGTGGTGGCCTAAGGTAACAATCAGATAAAATATAACTGCATGCATATATTCCTAAAAATGAAAACAAATTTATTATTCAAATGTTTAAAAAAATCAGAATCTTATTTTTCTCAAATGCCTAATTAAAATTTACTAAAGCTTTGGTTTTGTTTTTGTTCCTTTTAAAATACATACTTAAGTATATATTAAAAGAATATATTTTGCTTATTTCTACTGACATCATGGACAAAATATTTAAGTGCCTACTGCTACATTATGCTACTTTAGAAAAATATAAAAATTAAGGTCTACGTTCCTGAGCAAATTATTTTAGACACAAGGCATACATACACAAAAGCCCTAAAAATAAGAAAAGGCAGAGTATAACAACTAGGAAAGCATTTTATATAATTTGCATTGAAGTAAAACACCCCACCACAGGCATACTCCAAAGTTAAGGAAGATAATAAAATTCGTTTAATAGGCATTTTCCATATAAACAATTTGCCACAAATTTTGCATTTTAAGGACCACACAAAAAAATCACAGGATACACAGACTAGAAGCAAAATGGATCAGACAAAAATAAACTAGAGATGTTTATTTTGTCAAATTTTTACGATTTTTCCAAATATTTTTTAAGGTTTGGGGGAAAATCTAGTACATTGTTGATTAAGAACATTCTATTCATGTGAACTTTGACTATTCTATTCATCAAAAAACATAATTTCCTACAAATTTCATAAGGTTTTAAATTAATGTTGTTTGGCTTACATTTAACGAGAAGTGGTTTTCCCATCACCACAAAAATTAAATTAAAAATACATCTGCTTAAATAAATCCAAAAGGAAACAGTGAATTTTGCCGAGTGTATAGACACTGATAAGTATTTAAGTGATCATGCATTTTTCACCTTTTCCTTGGGTGCAATTGGGAAGCAACTTGCCTTTTAATACCCTCCACTGACATCAATGTTGCAATTCAAGTGAGTAGTGTCACAACAAAATTATCTAATACACATGTTGCTCAGGGTTACAGCGTTACCATAGTTACCACCAGATCAAACATAGGAAAAGAGCCGCTAAGTCTTTCAATGTGTAAAAATCAGCACTCTTGATAGATTATAAGCTTTTATTTTCCTTCATTTTGGGGCTTTTCCGATTGGTCTTGTGTTGTTTCTTCATCTTTCTTTTTGACATCTGAAAAAAATTCCATTCATATGTAGAATATGTTAAAATATATTTTATAACATGTTAGGATGAAACAGTTCATTTTTCCTTTATTCACTCTACAGAAAATGTTTGACGAGGACATACTTTGTCCTCAATTCAGATACAGAAATTATACAGAGATAGGAGCTATGAATAGGCCTGGAAATCTACATTCTCCAAATCAAATGTCTTTCCCTTTCTACAGGGTTATTAAGTACAGGTCAGACTTCTTACAAACTTCATTAGTAAACTGAAGCACAAACAGTGTGACTTGCCCAAAGCCACAATGCTAGTAAGTGACAGGGCCACAACTTGGACCCGGGCCGACTGGTTCCATGGTCCGTGCCGAGAACCATCTCTCTGAGCTGGACCACACTCTCTCCAGCTTCTCCACTCTCTCCACACACCTTTCAGATTCAAAGCCTGGATTCTGATACTCTCCAATCTGTTGAGAGACAGGGCAGATGAGGAAAGAGAAGCCCAGGGAGGAGCGCCCAGCCAGGCAGGAAGAAAACCAGGAGACCAGAGCGTCTCAAAAGCCAAGGGAAGAAAAATGCTGGGGGAATAAAGTGACGATCAGCCCTACAAACCTGCCAAGAGATGGTGTAGAATGAGGACCAGTGACTTGACACAGTGTCATCTGTGATGTTGGAACAGCAGTGAGGGGTGTGGGGAGTGAAGATCAGAATAGGCTTAGCGAAAGAATGGGACGACAAGGACTTGGCAGCACAAAGCCAGGCGACTCTTTCAAGAGAATCAAGTGGGACCGTCACTGGAGAGAGTTGTATCAAAAGAACTCCCCCAGGAAAGCAGGCTTGTTAAAAAAAACGATACTCTTTAGCTCTATAAAGTACAAAGCACTGAATTATTTCTCCAATGATTAAAGCGATATTTGCCTCCACTGATTCCAAGCCAACTATTTACATGTACAAAGTATTACAGCTGTCAGAGAAAAGCTGTTAGTTCCGCCATCTCTATAAAGTTAATAAAATGAGGTGATGCTGACATAAAGTCCCCTGAAGTCGTTAGCTCTCTTTCTATGACATGAACTAGGAACTCAAGATAATGATTACATGATGTCCAGCAGAATATAATCTATTGAAGATCTAGTAATCTTGTTTAGGATTATCAGCTAAAATATGAAGCATAGTTCCAAACACCTCTTATTCCAGAACATTTAGAAATATAATGGAAGATATTGGAGGTAAAAGAAAACAATAAACTTCTACAAGACATTATGGTTGTTGTTAACTTTGTATTTTGATGTTAATGAGAAAACAGTTGTCAAATACAAAAGTGATTTCCCATATGTAATGCATTTTGAAGGATAGTTATTATTGTTATTCTTCTGGTTGTACCTGTCAAGTGTTTTCAGAATCATTAAATATATTGTCAATGTATTTTTTACATAATTTCTCTAAGAGTACAACAACCAACTTTTCTTTCAAACCTTCCCCTCTCATTTCAAATGTGAATAAGCTTTATCGAACTGGTTCTCTCATTCTCTTGGTCATCGTGAATGAGAATTTTGGAGAAAGTAAGAAAATTTTAGTTCCTAAAATATTTGAATTGTGTTCTCCAGAAGTCCAGCTTGGAAAAAAAATTTATTTTATATGAATTTAGGTAGTAACCTATATTATTTTAAATAAGAATTACATTCAGAACCAAATGAAGTATCTTTTAGTAACATACCACTTGAACTATCAACTGAATTATACTCTGGATTAATATAGATTTAAAATAAGTCAGAATAGTTTGTTTGTTTGTTTTTTTTTTGTATTTTTTTTACCTTTTTCTGTTTTCATCCGTATATTCTGCTCAGTTCCTTATATCAACTGCTCTTCCCACTCCTGCGTGGACTGCCACAAGGGCGCCCACAGAAGATCCTGCTTCTGCCCTGTTGGCCTTCTGAGTTTCTATACTTCTGAGTAGAACGGCACCAATGTGTTCTTGTGAGGCTGAGTGTTTAATATGACCTAAAATGATTTCCTAAAGGGGAGTTGCATCTCCTAATTCTACCAGTTCCATTATTGCTATCCCACAATTCATTCTTCACATAACAGCGAATGTTAAACATTGCCCTGCTAAAAATCCTCCCACTCCAAATAAAAGTCAGTTTTTTTCTCCAGATTTATAAAACCTCACCACACCTAGTCCCTGCTCATCCCTCCTCCAGCATCCATACCATTCTCCCTCTCGCCCCCTGCCCTCAAGCTGCAGGGGCCAGCTTTTATGTTTCTTGACAACTTCCATCTTGTTGCCCCCTAAGAACATTTACCGAATGCCCCTTCTGCAGACAATGCTGCTTCCTCTGATCTTCAGGCAATTGGCCCATTCATCACTGGCATTAGACTTTAGTGAGGGTTTCCCTGATTTCCCAATCTGAAGAAGCCACCTAGTATCTCTCTATCGTATCCCCTTATTTTAATTCTCCTGTCAAAGACCTTACTGTTGACATTTGCTTAGATTCTCACTCTCCCTTTAGAATAGAAGAGCCGTGAGGATGGCAGTTTACACCTGTTTTATTCTCCACTGCACTGCCAGGTTTTGGCAAGGTGCCTAACACTTAGTGGGCCCTAAGTCCAATCAGGTATCTAATAAATAGCAATGATCAAGGTTTAAAAAAAAAAAAAAAAGTCCTTTGTGACTTTTACAGTTTTTCAGATGACAGCCTCTGTTTTAGTTTCCTGATATGTTATAAGGCATCATTGTTCTCCTTATCATTGTTATCACTTTGTAAGGGGATAGATTAAGAAGATTAAGAACTGGATAAATCTCAGGTTAATTTCATGCAAGTTGCAAGACATGTGAGATCCTATATTTCCTTCCATTTAAGCATATTTATCAAAAAAAAAAAAAAAAAGAAGCCAGAAACTCAATACAAAAGAGCATAGGGCTAAGTGAAACCTTCAGAACTTCCCCAGAATTTGTCTTTTTAAATAATAAGAATATTGAAACCATAACATCTGAGACAGACTGTTTTCATTAACAGTTGTTTAAAAATCTTTCATAATATTTGTGTTTAGCTACTTCTTTATTTATAGTTTTATTAGTAAAACATGATTTAGGCCATCTATCTATGTAAGTTGATTTCTTTCTGTGTATGTTTTTCTTTTTTTCTACTTTTTTATTATTTTAAGTTGCCAAACAAATTATATACGTAGTATATTTATGCTATGCAACATGATGTTTTGATATATGCATACATTGGGGAATGGCTAAGTAAAGCTAATTAGCATATCCATTATCTCACATACTTAACCTTTCTTGTGTGGTAAGAACACTCAAAATCTACTCCCTAAGCAATCTTCATGTATGCAGTACAATGTTATTAGTGATATGTTGTACAATGATCTCTTGAATTTGTATCTTTTGTCTAACTAAAATATTGTCTCCTTTGACTAGCATCTTAATTCCTTCACCCCCCCAGCACTTGATAACCACCGTTCTCTTCTCTGCCTCTAGGAGTTTGACTTTTTTTAGACTCCGCATCTAAGTGGGGTAACGTAGCATTTGTCTTTCTGCCTGTGGCTTGTTTCACTTTACACAATAGCGTCCCTCCTTTTGTGTATTCTTTAACATCTGCTGCTATATGTAGATTCATTTTTAATATCTCAAGTTTCTTAAGTGATGCCTTTGACTGTATTTCAAAATGATTTAAAAAAAATATAGAACCAAAAATAATTTTCTTTTAGATTCTGCTGTCTCTAGTGATCAAAATAAAATCTAGACTATAGACTCTCTGAAGATATATTTGCTCTCTTTTGCTTAAATACATCATGTCAATAAACATTAAGGTTGTAAGTGTTGGTTTAAAGCACATAAATTTTAATTGGGCATTTTATACTACCAAGTAATTATCTTCTTTACCTCACTAGTTCAGAACGGGCCCTTCAACAGCAATATCATGTTTTGATAGTCATATTTCATTTTAAAACTTAAAAGGCTCCAAATGTATGTTTTTATTTCTTTTCTTCCCTTTACCTTTTCTCCCTTTTCTTTCATCTTACAACATTTTATGTGTATATATGTGCTTTTTTACTCTCATGTGTAGTGTCCTATATGAAAAATTCGGTGGTCTTTGGAAAAAGATGAGGTAACCATGGACTGTAGAATCGGCCCATAGTCCCTGGCTGACAAGAATATAAATATTTCATAGAAATCAAACCAGGAATATTTGCAACTTTACCAGGTTACTACATAACTTCCTGAGGCAAAGAACCAAGACCACTCTTCTTGGGCTCCCAGGAATGGGCTAGATGTGAATAGCTTCTGGCTACTCTATTAGTAATTTTTTCACTTTGATTCATGTAATTCTTTTTCTAAATCTCTCTGAATGTTTTTACATGAAGGAACACTTTTCAACATTCTCTTGAAAGTATCCTTACGTTTATTTTTGGTTGCCTAACTCTAGAAGCTATATAAAGTCTATGTAAGCCATGGAGAGAAAGACTCATGATTTTTTTTTTCATACTTTGATAGTTCTCCATTTTCTCTTCACGCCACCTTTCCCACGTGGTTGGAGAAGGCTTCCCTTTTATACAAAGTTTCACTTTAAAGATCTGATCCCCAGTTGATAATAAACTTCTTCCCTACGAAAAATAGGAGGGCTTGGGAGGCACCTGTGGCTCAGTGGGTAGGGCACCAGCCCCAAATACCGAGGGTGGCGGGTTTGAACCTGGCTCTGGCCAAACTGTGACAACAACCAAAAAAAAATTGCCTGGTGTTTTTGGGGGCACCTGTAGTCCCAGCTATTCGGGAGGCTGAGGCAAGAGAATCACCTATGCCCAGGAATTGGAGGTTGCTGTGAGCTATTATGCCATGGCACTCTACCGAGGGTGATAAAGTGAGACTCTGTTTATAAAAAAAAAAAAAAAAGAAAGAAAGAAAGAAAAATAGGAGGGCTTCCAGTGAAGCAGAAGCTTCCAAAGTGATTTGTCAATGAATGACAGAAGGAAAATTATTTTACTTGAGTTTTTGTATATAAATTTTGTAAGCTCATTGAAGGAAGGATCATATTTGTTCAAATTTTCCCTCCCAAATATTAGCCTTATGCATAACTATACTAATTGAATGAATAAATAAAACTTCAGTTTCCAAAACACATCATAAAACAGAAAGATGAAATTGCTGAAAAATCTACACAGCCTTAAAAATAATCTACATAGCCTTAAACAGAGGCTGAGAGATTGAAGAAAACAAATTAAAAAAAAAAAAAAAAAACTAAACAAACCTCTAAACAAATTAAAAGAGACATTCCAGAGAAAAGGATTGGTTAAGAAGAGAGAAGTGCTGCTGATTTAAAGAGGATTTGGAGTATTACCTTCCTGCACAGAGAGAGCTTCCAGTTTGAGAGGCAGATCTGAAGTTCCGCTCGTGGCCGCTGAGCTCTGGATATCTGGCACGGCGTTCCTGCGGCCTGCCCTGGTTGAAGACGCAAAATTGGGGACCCCAGACTCCACATCAGTCATTTTGGATGGATCTGTCTTCATAGCAACATCTACAAACAGAACATGCACATGATTAAGAAGACAAGCCTGTTCCGAACTCAGTGTTCACCACAGTGGTTGAAAGGCATAGCTAGATCAAAACCCCAGCAGGCTTGGGAGTCTAGTCACCCATCACAACCTTCATAGAGGCCACTTTCACCGTCCTGGAGCTTCCATTTGCACATTCCCTGCATAGAGCAGGAAGTCCTCCGTGTCAGCCAGATCGCTAAAAATAACCCCTGAGCCGAATGAGCCACTTGGATGCTTAAGGGTGCAGTAATCCCTTGCCTTTGTTCTGCTTTTCTATGGATGGATCAGCCAAACCAGGGCTTGGAAGGAAATGAAAACTGACTTGTTTGACCACTCCTGTAGGGAGTGTGCCTGCCAGAATTTGCCTGTGCTGCTTGTTCAGGCTGAAAACAAATCACTATAATTTGTATAATTTGTAGGGACCAAACAAAACACATTCTGTTACTACTCTTTAGAATTGAGAAATTCAATTTCATCTCAAAGGGGTCCCCCCCCACCCCCGAAATCTATATACTTCAGTCTTTTCTAGTCTCAGGCATAATTTTCAATAGACTCACATTTATGTTAGAGAATGGGGGAACTAGTTTACCTTTTCTTGCCTTCAAGTGGACATGATAATTACTAGTGCTTTCCGAAGCATGCTTTATCTTCCTAGCAATTGTCTCTAAGGAAGAATTCTCAAAGGGTCATTCACTGTACAAGGAGGGAGGTAACAGGTATTGCTCATTCTAAAACTCAGCCTCTTTTGTACGATGTTTTCGAATGAATCTTTCCCAAGAAGTCGATATTGAATAGAATCTCAAAAGAAGCAGAAGCTGTAAGAATTTACTGAGAGGCCTTTAAATGCCAAGCTCTCAACTAGGCATTGAGAGCACAGAGGTATGGTACATTCTCCATCTTTAGGGGACTTGTACTCTCAAAAGAGAGAAAGAACGGATGTGTACAAAGATAAAAATCATAACCTCGAATATGCAAATTGTCGACCAAAGGAGAGAGAGAAGCATTTGTGCCACTGAAGATGGCAGAAATATGTGAACCCTGGACCACTCAGACCAAACAGATTGAAAAGAGCCCTTTCCAAATAATTACCTTCAATTCATATGATATGATATCATTCATATGATATGATATGTTAAAAATGAAATGAGATACTCATGGAACATGGTGAATTTGATATTAGAAACACAACATCTTTGGTTTATAGCACCCAAGAAATGTATATTGAGCTTAATGTAGCTCTTAGGAGTCCAGGAATAGCCTGGAATTTCCCAAGAAAGGAGGCATTCTATTAATCCACAGCTATTCTTTTCTTTCCAGGGTTCATGGGATTTTGAGACCAAAGCTAGGTTTTCAGAAACAATTTTAGATTCCATTAGACTTTCAACTGATACTCGTTAACTGTCTAGAACTGGCAGATAGCTGGAAGGAATGAAAAGAACCCTGAACTGTTAGTTAACAAGAATTTGCTCCATTACAGACTTGCAAGGGGCTGTTGGTGAATCTACTTCATTTCTGTGAGCCACACTTCCTCCCCCACATAAGGGGTAGAACAACCAGCCTGCTTCATTCACAAGATTCTTGTGAAGAGCTAATGACATAAAGAATAAAGAAAATCTTGGCAACCAGAGAGTCATATGTTTGATTATAGGGAACACTGTTCATTTTCACTAATTTTTCTTTATTCTACTCCCTGCCTATGCAGCTTCTTTAACCCTAATAAGAACTGCCCTCCTACTGGAAGGCCTCTTGCATTTTAGAGGGAAACCAGCATTTATTCAATATTACAAAGCATTTTTATGTCTGTTACCTCATTTAAACCTTCTAATAATCCTATGAGATAGTGAGGTGTGATCCTCACTTTGCAGATGTGGAAACTGGGGCTCAGAGAGGTTAAGAGACTCGTGTAAAGTTGCACAGCTCCTAAACCAACACTCAGAGATGCAAATTCTATTTACGTTCACTCTGAAAGCAAGAAGGCATGAATTATTATAAAATTATCTGTGACACATATAGACAGCTATACAAAAGCTACTTTTTTTTTTTTATAGTTCTCAGATGTCACTTTAATCAAGTTTTGCATTATAC
The DNA here is from genome assembly GCA_963574355.1 of Loris lydekkerianus. Lineage (NCBI taxonomy): Eukaryota > Metazoa > Chordata > Mammalia > Primates > Lorisidae > Loris > Loris lydekkerianus. The sequence goes on from CAUYPK010019211.1 coordinate 23,911, forward strand.
AGTGATGGGGGTGGACGATGGTGATTGTTTTCGAGCATGTTCCTCCCCCACCAAAGTGAGTAGCCTGGGTTTCCTGTGGAAGAACAGAAAAATGCTTTCTTTCCCCATCGAATCCCATTCCTGAGCTGACAAGACAAAATTTCAGTGAGAATGAACACACACGACAGGGCAAACTCGTGAAGGGAGCCACGCAGATTTCTGAATTCTTCCCAGTGCCAACTAGAACAGGACATGTAGGTTTCCCTCCCAAAAGCAATACCCGAAAAGCCATTCCCACTTGAGGCCAAAGCACCTCTCCATGGAGACTGGCAGCCAATGTTCATTTCATAACATTCCTCCCAGAAGTATACCAGAAGCTGGGATGCATGAGCAGTCGCCACCACGTAACAGACACAGTCTTTTGGCCAGACCCTCAAGAGCCTTCCTCTCCACTGGCCCCGCAGCTGCTGCTGTGTCTGCCCGGCCACCAAGAAGTGGCCAGTGTGTATGTGGCTGTGTGGTGAGGGAGGGACCAGAATAAACAACAAAGCAAATCAGATGCGGGTTCTGGAGCCCAGTTGACATGGCGCCAGGACCACTCATGGCCCACAGTAGGACCATAAGGCCCTGTGTCCTCCATTAATTCTTCCCGGGGTTTCCATTCAGGACAGCGTTAGGGGCAAATTCCCGCTTGTCTTGAAGGCTCTCCCCCTGGGTGTGCTCCTTGCCTTGCAGCTCATCCAGCTTCCAAGATGTTCTTTTCCTCTTCCACAGGCTGGGGAGCCTTTCCCCTGGTGAACCATCCAGGTGGCAGCCCACTGCCCCACCACAAAGGCCACAGGGAATGTGACATAGGGAGCATAGGTATGGACCACTGTCCCAAACCCCGGCCACATGACACTGGTGTAAAAGCACAGCAGCCAGCCACCCACTCTCCTTCAAAAGGTGGCAGGAACACAGCAGATGCCTTTGCTGATTACAAGAAGCTAGATGCTCTCTGTTAAGTCACCCCAGGATACCATAATGGAAAAGGTGAAAGTGTCTCACAAATACTGTGAGGCCATTTCCAGCCCTGCACAGAGGGAGTTGCCACAGCATCAAGTTACAGGTCAACTGGGTTGCCCAGAAAACTTCCCTGGTACCGGGGAACAGGAAGACATAGTCCCAAATTCAACAACTGTTGACTAGGACAGAGGAGGCCTGGGAAAATGGAAGAATTAACCTGACAGTCCCTCGAGCCCCGTCCGGGGATGGGAGCACAGTGAGGACAGGATCCAAATAGGGACGGTTCTCCTCTGAGATGCCCTCCCCAGCCCTCTCTCACCATACTCCTGGCCTGGTCAGTGTCCGTCCTTACTGAGGGGCCCGGGGCCGAGAAGCCCTGGCTGCCAAGGTCAGCTGGGCTCCCAGACTACACATCAAAGCCCCGGGAAGGGGGGGAGCCATCAGTTTGGCCAGGCCGGAGAGATACCAGCAATCACTTACGGCCTAGGGCTGTGGCCATAGAACAGCGGCCGGCAGCCCTCCCAGGAAAGGAACTGCCCACAGGGACCCCTGCTCACCTGCCGCTCACGGAGGCTACTTTAGATTCTGTTTCCTTTTTTAAATAGAGAAAATAGGGAAATATATATATATATATATACATATGTAATATGTAATTATATATGTGTGTGTGTGTGTGTGTGTATAAAATGGAGTCTTTTCACCATGCTATTCCCTAGTTTGAATGTTTGGTTAGCTTGTGAGCCATCCCATGATTCGTAAATTTAAGCTAGAAATTTCTTCTTAAAAGCCTGTCAGAAGTGCCCGGTTTGAAAGTAGAACCCATTTCCAGGCCTCCAATCTGTCCAGCAAACTAATATTACATTGGAAGAAGCCACCACGGCCATGATCAGATGTGAAGCATCTTCTTATGTAACTGCAAACAAGTTATTAATAACTATGCTGGGCTTGGAAGACCAGCTCTATGAATATCTCAATGTTTACTTGTCTGACAGTCCAAAACCTTAAGATTAACATCATAAGATAAAAATATATTATGATATGCTATTTCGAATATTTAAATGCTACACATTTTGTATTAAATAAAATAGATCAGCTTCTTCTTCTTCTTTTTTTTTTTTTTTCTTTGCAGTTTTTGGCCAGGGAGGGGTTTGAACACACTACCTCCAGTGTATGGGGCTGGCGCCCTACTCCTTTGAGCCACACGCACCACCCAATAGATCAACTTCTTTACCAAGATGAAACACAGCAAAGGAATATTGAGTTGGAATTTGTATACGGAGAGGGAAAGTCTAAATGGTGGCCCATGGAGTAGGCCTTCAACATGGCAGAAGAACTTTTTGAGCTTTGGGGTTGTTTCAAGGTTTCCTTGCTACTGGCTGGCTGCTATTTTAGAAATCTTTGCTTTTGTCTTTGTATTATTATTTCAGGTATAGGCTCTCTTATTTAACCGTTTTTTTTTGTAGATTGTTGCTAGAAAATAAAACCATCACAAAGCTTTCTGAAAGTATGGTACAGTTATACTCATGAACCACATTTTAAGATCGAAAACAGAACTGGCTATACAAGGCCCTCAAGCAAGAAGCCTGCCTGCCTCTGTCCAATCTCAAGTGCAAGACCACCTTCCTTTAGAGCCTGCCCCTGACACTGAGTGACCAAGATGTCGTTCTCCACCCTGAGCAGACCTGACAGCTCTCCCAGCTCAGCCCCACAAGGCCATGGGAAGATGGAGCTTCCTACAGAGAAAACTGTCTTCCTGAGTGAGCGTGTCAGTGGCCTGGAAATCACTGGCAGGAGAATATGAATTCTCAGGGCGATTCTTAACAGAATTTTAATTCCATGGCAAATAGATTTGATGACGCATTGAAAATCATCTGAAAGCCCATAGGAAAAAAATCATGTGAATGAACTTTATATTTTGTTATGGAATATTTAAATACCTTGCTTTTAAAGGATGTCTTAGATCCAGCTAGACCTATCTATGGAGGCGTGCCCATGACACATTGTAAAATAAAGCAAGTTTAAAAAGTAATATTTATAGTGTGGAGGAAAAGAAGGAAAAGTAATGAATATAATACGATCTCAACTTTGAACAAAGAGTAAAAATCTTAATTAGGAATGGAAAAGAGAATAGGAGAATATTAACCTTTTTTTCAATAGCTCTTTGTATATTTTGGCTTATAGTGATGAGCATATATTTTGTAACTTACAGGAATAGAAACATTCACCTGGGAAAATTATGAATAAATATACTAGCACAGAAAGGCTATAAAAATAACATTTTGACAATTTAAACAATAGAATATCTTTAAGTGAAAGGTTATCCCTCTCCCAAATAGCCATGTTACTTGTCTATTGTTAGTTTCCTCAACAACATTGATTGCATATGCTTGATGTCTTTTAAGTGAATAAACACAGACAAATACATGTACACATATACATATCTATACAAATAAAGTAGAGGCAATTACTCTCATCAAATGCTTTGTGACATTATAAAGAGAATAACTTACAGAAAGATGAGTAAACATTACTAAGAAAAATGAGATATTAACTTCTAGGTTCTTCTAATTTTCTGGGCTTGAAAAGCTAATTATGTTTATGTTGCTAACCAAGGCAGCTGACTCACTAGCAACTCTTCCTCTTTTTCTTCTACAAAATTAGCAGAATAATCGGGATGAGTTCTACTTTGTCAACTGTGGCTGCTTACAGGAGGTGGAACCATGTGGGCGTTTGGAGATTTCACGGAAGTCCTTACCTTCCCACAACTAGGTAATACAATTCACATTGCCTGGGACACACTTCCATCTCTGTTGAAAATACGCAGTTGTCAGGATGCTTAACCAAAGACCATTACACATATGCACATAAGTCAGCATCTTTACAGTCTCTGAAATATGGAAAGTGTAACATCAGCACAACTGAAGAGGACAAAGATATTCAAAGTAAATGGAGCCCTAGAGGCACGTAAAGAAAAATCTCTACTCAGCCCCCATTAGGCTCCAATATGCCTGCTCAGAAAGGAGGACATTAGCATGTTGTAAGCATAATTATAAACAAATAGATGTTTTTGTAACTTCCTTCCTTCTCAGCTAAAATGATCCATTTTCTGGCTCACACATATTCTTTCCTCAAGCTTCCTTACTTGAAGCCAAGACTGCACATGGGTAGATACTTTCTTCAATCTCAGATGCCTGTCACCCACCTTAACTCCCACAGTGAAACCACCACTCATTCTGTAAGGAGGATCAACTCCTTACCAGCTGAATTAGTTCTCTGGGGGCCTGAGTCAGACTATTTGAAAAAACACTTCTAGAAAACACTTTCAGAAGAACAAAAAAAGAAGTAAACACATGCATTTTGGAAAGTCAGTGTTTTTCCGTGCCAATGATTGACGCAAAGACAGACAATAATCTCCACTGATAAGCAAATGCCTTATCTGTCTCTCGTTGGCTCTCAAGATTTTAATATATTATGCTAGATTTCTTCAGTTCCCTGTCTACAGCTTATTATGTTTTTTGATTTTCTATTTTGAAACATACAAACATGGTTCCAACAAGGCAAAAGAACTGGAACTATTGCTTCTTTATCTGCCAACAAGAACAGATTATTTATTCATCCAATCAATGTTTATTGAATTCCTACTAAATTAGTAAGTGCAACACCCTGTGCTTATAGTCTTGTGAGATAAAACCTAGTCTGATTTTTCCATTAAATTTCTTGAGCACCAATTCTTTATTTATAAATAAAATAAAAAGGATCCACCCCTAAAATGTGAATTCTTTAACAGATTTACTATTCACCTAAATATCAAGACCATGGGGCAGCGCCTGTGGCTCAACAGAGTAGGGCACTGGCCCCATATGCCGGAGGTGGTGGGTTCAGGCCCAGCCCCGGCCAAAAACTGCAAAAAAAATCAAGACCATGTTAGGCTACATGAAACACAGACATGTGTAAAAAGCTTTTTGTTTTTTTTTGTTTGTTTGTTTGTTTTTTTTTTTTTAACTTAGAGACCGTCCTTTTGTAGAATTCCACCACCCATGGTATTTCTGTGCCTCCAGTATAAGCCAAAGGGACGTCTAACTTTTGTTCATCGACACACACATTTCTTACAATTAGGTTTTTGCTTGATAATTACACAGACAGATGCTTCAGCATCCATTGGTAGGTACATGGAAGTTATTTTTACCACAGAGATAATTTGACACCTTAAACATATAACATTCAAAATGCTAAGCGATTTTCCTATAATCTTCCAGATAAAGTAACACACACAAATCTGAACACTTGTCCATCACTTACAAGAATATTGATTGTACTAGGACAGGGCCATTTAACAGCAATAATTTAACAGCAATAATATGAATGGATGAGTTTAAAGAGAAAAAAGATTTACCACAATAATCCCGTAGCTGCCTTGGGTATGTGTGTGTATGTGGCGGTCCCATCTAACTGGTCTTTCTATTCATTTTAGTTTCCTGCTAGACTTTTCCCATGTACACCCTCCATCTAGCACCATCAGGAGTTAGTTCACTATTGGGCATCCCCAACCCCTTGCAGCTTCCCAAAGGACCAGCAAACTTCTACTATTGCAGGATTTTAAATTTGGAAGGACTATATAGTCCCAGCTTCCACAGAAGAGCATCATCGTATCTTCCCTTGTATACTTTTCTCCTTTATGTCTATCTTCTGAGTATTCAGAATTGAGACAACTTAGCACAGATTGGAACCATATTCATTATTTTTATTTCCATTTAACCTTAAACTCTACCTATACTCCCTCATTTTCACTTATTTCGCATTATCCTTCCCAATCAGTAACTCATATATTGCTGTGCGCTTATTTTATTAAGGTGCTGGCACCTGCTTGAAGAAGTATTTTGGTTCAACTCAAAATGTATTTATTTAGCACCAACTCTTTGGAAAGCATGACACGCGTTGCTGTGGGATTTGGCACAATCCCACACCTCCACTGGCGATCTGTGAAGGCCGCAAGCAAAGCAGCTCCACCACGTGTGCGGAGGATGGGGCGCTAACTCCAAAATAGGAAATGAGGCCAGGCTTCCCAGGGAAACAGCATTTGATGGGGTCCCACAGAGGGGGTAAGCAAATTCCAGCGCAAGGCTGCCCTTAGACCATTTTTCATCTTTTCACTTTTTCAACTGCTTTTGGACCCAAAGTATTCCTAAATTTCAAAAGAAGCACAAAGACACTCTAAGCACACAAAAGACCTAGAACTAAATTTGAAAAAAATCTGATTTTGAAGGTCTTGTGGTCTGCTGGCATTCTTCAAAGGGGGAACACATCCTGTCTGTGCAGGGGGAGGTTAACGCAAGGCCTGGGAGGTTAGTTTCCCTTTTAATGATGTAGGTGGTTTTAAAATGTCAAATGACTGTTAATGACATCAGTAGAAAGGAGAGAAGGGGAAGTTATCTGTGAATAATGTGGTCACAATACAAATGGCTTTGCATCCCTCCACCTAGAATAGGGACTGGAACATAGTTGCTTAACACAATCAAATCCATGTTGAATAAATATCAGGTACTTATCAATTATGAGCTGGATATAATCAGCTCATAATTATTAGTAGTCATTACAAAGACCAAAGCAAATAAGGAATAAAATTAATAAGACAGATCATTCAATTATTAAATATTGAATAGAATTTTGGTATGTTAATATTAAAACAGCATTGGAATCAGGCTATAGATTAATGGGAAAGATAATGCCTGCTGGTGTGGGTAGCAAACTTGCACAGGCAGAGGAAGGGAAGGAATAAACACACAGATTCTTACAGCACCACCCCATCCAGAGCATCTGATGGTTCTGCTCTTCTGATAGGTCTTCCCTGGAAGGATCCATAAGCATTAAACTGAACAAACTTACCAACCTGAAGTCAGTTACACATCATTCATCAGCTTTCCCTTGTACTGAAATGCAATCCTCTGATTCTTTAAATAAACCAGTTCCCATTGTCTGAACAGATTCCCCTTTACCATTTCTCTCCTCAACAAGAGAAGGAATTAAGCCTTTACTGTTTATTTTTTTTGCCTATGTTTACTATTGACCATGATATATCTGTGACAAAAAATAATCCCATTATTTCTCTTCCATTAGGAAGGTAATTTAAAGCATTAGTGTAAGAATGGAAACTTTTAATTCCATGCTTTCATTTCAAAAAAGGGTTTATAATTTACATATGCTTATCTTTTATAGGAAAAATGCAGTGTGATATGAAATAATAGAGCTATTTTACAACACAGCTAAATGTATACATGAAAATGTGTTCTATATCCGTCAAAGCATTACTTTAAGAAGCTACACGTGTATTTCACTTCTCAAACTGTTTTTGTGACTTCATCACTGCAACTCATTTTATGCTCCTACCATACAGTGGTTGGATGTTATATTTAAATTATAATGTATTTTGTAGTAAACAGTTTTTAATCAAAACCCTATGTCCCACTTGATCACCCATTCCTTTGCACTAAGAATGACTTTAGGTTTTGGACATTTTAAGTCATTTAGATCTGCACATATTCAAAGGAAAACTATTTCAAATGAAGATTTCAAAGCAGAGCATTGAGCATTACTGAACTACATTAACACAATCTTGGGGTGACTACCCTTAAATTAGTCCCTTACTTGTTACACAGTGCAATGGAATGTCTGGCCAGGTCCTTCCTGCAGTTGAATCCTATATTGCCTTCTGATAGACTTCTGACATCCAGAAAGACTTCTTTGATAATTAACTTTCTACCTTTATCACAAGTAGGATTAATGTGATCTATTTCACTATCCTGGGCCCAAACAAACTAATGGCTATAAATATGTCTGGTTAATAACATACATTTATTTAGACATCAGCATCTTAATTGATACTCAAGTATCATTAACTCAAGTATCATTACGAACATTATCCTATTAAACTATGCGTGGTATGGATGTGGCTCTAGAGTCAGTCCCTAATGTTGTGGACAATGCAGATAACATCAGATGAACTCTGAGACATTTCCAGAAACTTGGTGTTTTGGAAAAATGCCTTTAAACAATTATTTACAATCTTCCCCCACCCAGTACCTTAGATTTGGCAATTTTTGTTTGTTTGTTTAACATCTAGACCATAGAAGCCACCTGTCAGAGAAAATCATACCTCCCTTACACGGCCCAGGGGAGATATTCTCCCTAATGGGGAAATGTCCACATACTTTCAAGAAGAAGCCACATTTAAGTGTTCTTTGCAATAGTTAAAATGAGATTTATATTCTCGATTTCTTCAACATACCTGAAAATACGTCTTAATCTGAGTAATACTATGATGATATAATATGGAAGGGGAAGAAGGGTCACAAAAGACATTATTGAGACAGGCCTGCTTTCTCAATCGGCTTGCCCTGACCGCCTCATTTAAAATTGCATCTCCTCCTGTGGTTCCTGCTTCCTTGGTAACTGACTCCACTTTCCCACTTTTTTTTTTTTTTTAAGACAGAGTCGCACTATGTCACCCTTAATAGAGTGCTGTAGCGTCACAGCTCACAGCAACCTCCAACTCTTGGGCTTAAGCTATTCTCTTGCCTCAGGCTCCCAAGTAGCTGGAACTACAGGCACCTGCCACAACGCCTGCCTATTTGTTGTAGTTGTCATTGTTATTTGGCAGGCCCTGGCTGGATTCGAACCTGCCAGCTCCAGTGTATGTTGCCGGTACCCTAGCTACTGAGCTGCAGGCGCCGAGCCACACTTTCCCTGAACACTTATTACCTTCTAGCAGATAGTTTAATTTACTTGTGATTGCATTTGCTGCTTACTGTCTGTAAGCTCCACAAAGCAGAGGTTTTGAAGGCTGTTTCACTGATATATGAATAGCACCTAAAGCTACGCCTGGCACTTAGCTTAGGAACTTGTGATATTGTGAAATATTTATCTGGTCTTCAACCCTGTTTCCTGCCTACCACTCCCCAAATTCTTAAAATCTCCAAAATGATGTCTTTTGTATACTAAAGATTGACTGAAGGCAGATACCCCCTGAGCAAGCTTTATGATGGAGGCTGGTCACTTGAAAGACCAACCAATAATAGAGGGTTGGGGAGCGTCTGGGGAGGGGAGAGGGCTGGTGACTTAAATTGATCACCAATGGCCAATGGTTTAATCAATCATGGCTATGTAATAAGGCCTCTATAAAAAATCCGAAGGATGGTGTTTGGGGAGCTCCTGATGGTTGATGCCTGGAGGTTTGTGGCAGGAGCAGGCCCAAGGAGGGCCTGGACTCTCCACTGCTCCTTCCCATAACTCACCCAATGCAGCTCTTCGTCCGTATCCTTTGTAATATCTTTTTTAATAAACCAGTAAAAGTGTTTCTCTGATTTCTTTCTAGAAAAATTAATCAAACCATCTGATCTGTTTTTTTAAATTATCTTCTATTTTTATTTGTAAATATTAGTTGTCTATTTTTTGAGACTTTGGGGAAAAAAAGAAGTTAACTGATGACTCCATACTGAGTCAAAGCATTGTACGATAGACATACTCTTATCTGACAAAAAAAGTAATGTGAATGTTACTTTTTTGCATTATTATCATTATTATTGCTCAATATTTCATTGCAGAAATTGTCTGATTTCTTTTCTGAATGTATTTATCTTCGTTTGTTCTTTATGAGGTTTTTGTTTCTAGTCCTTATCTTAAACATTGTTATTGTTACTAAATTTTAAGCCTTTTTAATTTTGTGAAGGCAAAAAGTGGTAACCAAATAAACATATGTATATTTATAGAGAAAATAAATAAATAAAAATAAAAATTTGACCTGGTTTTGTCTTAATAAAAAATTAATCAAACCAAAGAAGAGGTTGTGGGAATCCCAACTTGAAGTCAGTTGGAAGTTCTGGGAACCTGAACTTGTGTCTAGTGTCTTAAGAGGAGAACAGTCTTGGAAACTGGCCCCTCAATGTTCAGGATTTAATCCCATGTCCAGGTGGATAGTGTCGGGATTGAATTGAAGATTACTTTGTGGAGTAGCAATTTCTTTGTCTTCTTTTCTTTTTCTCCTATTTCATTTTTAAGAAAAATTAATTGATCTCTGATTCGTTTTCTAAGTTCCTTCTGGTACTTTTCTTTACAGGAGAAGAAATCATGTTAGTGCTTTAACAACAAAAAAATACAGTCAAAATTTCGCTAACAAAAATTGGAGGCTTCTTTTGAGAGTTTTCTGGGTCAGAAAGGCAAAAGAAATTCAAATCAAGTAACTTCAGAAAGAACTATTATGCCACTGAAATACAGAATTTTGGTTTATCAAATTATGCACGTTTGTATTAACCTGCAATTAATTGAAAAGAAGTAAAATTATTTCAGTGGATACATCTGACTTCTACAAAAACCTCTTGTACAAGATATTGTTACCATATTTCTTTAATATTATTTACATTCAGTAGAAAAGTGAGACTTCCTACATTGAACAGTTTGATGAGAATATTTCAGATTATATATGAAACCAGCATATTGTACCCCTTGATTGCACTAACGTACACAGCTATAATTTAACAATAAAAAAAGAAAAGTGAGACTTCATGAAAAATGATATTTGAAATATATTCATACAAAAGGCATACATGAATTCAAAACCAGTATATAGGTAAGATTAAGTTTAAAAAGATATGCGGGGCAGTGCCTGTGGCTCAGTGAGTAGAGTGCCAGCCCCATATGCCAGAGGTGGGAGGTTCAAACCTGGCCCCTGGCCAAAAAATGCAAAAAAAAGATATGCACAGAAAAACATTGTAAGGGAAATACACCAAAATTGTCAGAGTAGTTTTCCTTGGCTGCTGTTATAAATATTTCTATTTTCACTTTGAACTTTATTGCTTTCTAAAGATTTGTAAGGACAATTTTTATAATATGAAAAATGGCACAAACATGTATTAAGCACACACTGTTTTGGAGTACTTTAATAAGAATTCTCTCATGTGATCCTGTGCTGGGGGACAATCATGACTATCTTCATTTTAAAGGTGATGATCATAGAAATAAAATGGTTTGGAAACCTCACTAGCAAGTGACAGAGGCGAGGCAGGAACCCATTTAATCTAAAACTTCATTCATTTCTCCTTCAGTCACACCTCACTAAATATCAATATTTATTAAGCACAGACTCATTCTTCGTTCTACCAATTATGACTGAGTGTCTACTATATCCCGACTCACTGCGAGATTCTGAAACAGCAAGAAATGCGAAACATAGTGACAGACACTGGGGCGCAAAGAAGCCCAGCCTGAGGTCCCCCCTTGAAAGAGTATGTGAGCTCATTGTATAAATGAAATACTGAGTATTAAAGAAAATGCAAAACTAGAAGTAAATGTATGATATACTTAATAAGTGGCATAAATAAAATTGCTATGGAAATGTAGAAGGGAAATGGTTATTAAATTGGGGGGTGATAAAGGGGAAACTACACAGAAGCTGTAGACTACAGACTGAACCTTAAAATTTGGGAGGGATTCAAACAGGTAGAAAGGAAATGAAAAAGTTTCCTGAGTCAGAGAAATATCTTAAGCTAATTCATGAAGGGAAAAGTGCAAAAGGCAAGCTTTAAATAAAAGCAAAGGAAATATCTGGCTCTCTCTCATGGAGCGTTCTGCCATGTGGTGTTGGAAAAATAAGTTGAAGCATAGTCATAGTTGCAAAGAAAATAAATGCTGTTAAAAACACATCAATGTATTTCTTCCTGTGAGTAGTGGGAACTATGTAAATTTCTAAGTCACATAGTAAAGGTGTGTATAAATTGTGTTTTCTGAAAATAGAGACTGACATCAAGGAGAATCATTAAAAGACTATTAATAGGAGTAGTAAGCTAACTGCAAAATTCTGAATGTTGTATTGGCTGGTGAGTGCTACTTCCAGAATAAACCTCACTCTGGGTACCCATTTTGGTTTTCCACCTTGAGTGGGTCCTAAATTTCTTTGTCTCCAGAACACAGTTCTTTTAAGTTCTTAAAAGTTCTGAGTTGCCAATGAACCCAGGTCAACCTCTGGATATAGCACTCACCTGTCCCTGCAAATTTGTGATTTCTCACTGATCTAGGATTGTGAAGAATTTGCTTGTTTGCAATTCGGGCATTCATTTAAAAAGAGTTTTGAAAATATTTTATTCTATATTTTAAGAGGTTGCATATTAGGCTTTTTTAAAGGATAGTAAGTTGTTTGTAATGCCAGAAAAGTAAGCTCTGGCTTTAATATCAATTTTTTCCTGTCCAAATAATAGCAATACGTCCATTCCATTTAGTCTCTCTCTCTCACACACAAAATCAACCAGATAATAAACCAAACAAAAACATACACTGGGGTAAAGAATACATGTTTTATAAATGGTGCTGGGAGAACTGGTTAACCACATACAAAAGTCTGAAACTAGACTTGAGTTCCTGCCTTGCCTCTGTCACTTGCTAGTGAGGTTTACAAAAATTATTCACTCTGGATAAAAGTTTTAAAACTAAGACATGAAACAATAAAAATGCTACAAGAAAGTTGGGAAAAACTCTTGATTATATTAGCCTGGGGAAAGATTTTGTGAAGAAGACTCCATTGGTAATTGCAGCAATAACAAAAATAAATAAATGGTATCTAGTCAAGTTAAAAAGCATCTCAGAGCTTAACGACACAACAATTAAAGCAAATAGGCAGCCTTCAGAGTGAGAGAAGATATTTGCACCATATGAATCTCAGAAAGGGCTAATCACCAGAATCTACATAAAATTTAAATTAATTAATAAAAAAAGAGGAAACAATCCTAACTATCATTGGGCAAAAGACATGAATAGAACCTTCTCCAAAGAAGACAGACAAATGTCCAACAAACACATAAAAAAATGCTCATTGTCCCTAATCATCAGACAAATGCAAATCAAAACCACCTTGAGATATCACCTAACCTCAGTGAGAATAGCCCACCCACATATGAAAGTCCCAAAACTTCAGATGTTGGTGGGGGTGTGGAGGGAAGGGAACACTTACACACTGTTGGTGGGATTGCAAACTAATATAGCCTTTTGGGAAAGAAGTATGGAGAATCCTTAAAGAGCTAAAAAGTAGAACTTCCATTTGAGCCCACAATCCCATATCTACCTAGAAGAAAAAAAATCATTTTGCCATAAAGATATTTCCAATAAAATGTTTGTTGCAGCTCAATTCATAATTGTCAAGATATGGAAACAACACAAGTGTCCATTGACCCATGAATGGATTAATAAACTGTGGTTATGTATACCATGGAATATTAGGCGGTTATAAAAAAATGGAGACTTTACATCTTTTGTATTTACCTAGATGCAGTTGAACAGCATTCACCTTAGTAAAGTTTCACAAGAATAGAAAAGCAAGTATCCAATGTACTCAATACTAATATGAAAGCTAGTGGATGAACCACTACATGCCCACGTGAGAAAAAAACACAATTAAATTCAAGTGAGGGGAGAAGGAGGAGGTGGGTGGGGTTTGGTAAGCTCTCACCTAACAGGCGCAAGGCAAGGGTATATGGCACAGCTTCTGGGTGAAGGGCTCACTTACAACTTGGACTTAACCTAACAAACACAAACAATATAACATAATCATTTAAGCTCTCATATTAATCTGAAATAAAAAACAAATCAAATTGCATATATTTTGGTCTTAAAAGAAAGAGGTGCTCGATGTGACTTGCCTTCATCTTTTGTTATTGGTATATATTGAGTATTTTAATTTTAATGCAGTTTTTTTTCTTTCTTAAAAAAAAATCAGCTAGATAATATGGGAAAGTAACTGCATTATTCTTTAACAGACCTTATTTTTCCTTCATAGTAGAAAGCACTTTTGTAACTCAAAGTGTATTCAAATTTATTCTCTCTGGAATAAATTTCCAGCAATTCATGATCAGCCATAGGATGCATTCCACCACATGGTATGAGGCCTAAAATTAAGGTTCAATATTACGTGCTACCCTAACATCTGCTAAAATCAGAAGAGTTGTTAGTGGCCTAATCACACATTTCCCTTCCTATTTGGCTCCCACAGATAAGGGACCCAGTCAAACAACTCTCTGTTTTTATTTATTTATTTTTAATTAATATTAAATCATAGCTGTGTACATTAATGCGATCACAGCATGGATGGGGCACCATACACTGGTTTTATAAACAGTTTGACACATTTTCATCACACTGGTTAACATAGCCTTCCTGGCATTTTCTTAGTTATTGTGTTAAGACAATTATATTCTACATTTACTAAGTTTCACATGTACCCTTGTA
>CAUYPK010019212.1:0-82055 GCA_963574355.1 Loris lydekkerianus
TGGGGAGTCCTCCTCATAAAATATTCACCCAGGCTGATTCCTTCAAGAGTTTTCCCTGCACTTTCTTCAAGTATTTTTATAGTTTCATGTCTTAGGTTTAAATCTTTTATCCAGTGAGAGTCTATCTTAGTTAATGGTGAAAGCTGTGGGTCTAGTTTCAATCTTCTACAGGTTGTCAACCAGTTTACCCAACACCATTTGTTGAATAGGGAATCTTTTACCCACTGTTTTTAATTGACTTGTCAAAGATCAAATCATGGTAAGTAGCTGGATCCATCTCTTGGTTCTCTATTCTGTTCAAGACATCTATTTCTCTGCTTTTGTGCCAGTACCATGCTGTTTTGATCACTATCGATTTATAGTACAATCTCAGGTCTGGTAGCGTGATTCCTTCTGCTTTGTTTTTATTGCTGAGTAATGTTTTGGCTATTCGAGGTTTTTTCTGATTCCATATTAAATGAAGTATTATTTTTTCAAGATCTTTAAAGTATGACAATGGAGCTTTAATAGGTATTGCATTAAAATTATGTATTGCTTTGGGCAGTATGGACATTTTAACAATGTTGATTATTCTCAGCCAGGAGCATGGTATTTTTTTCCATCTGTTCACATCTTCAGCTATTTCTTTTCTTAGAGTTTCATAGTTCTCTTTGTAGAGATCTTTCACATGCTTTGTTAGGTATACTCCCAAATATTTCATCTTTGGCACTACTGTAAAAGGAATAGAGTCCTTGACTGTTTGTTCTGGTTGGTTGTTGTTGGTATATATAAAGGCTACAGATTTATGGGTGTTGATTTTGTAGACTGAGACACTGCTGTATTCCTTGATCACTTCTAAGAGTTTTGTAGTAGAATCCCTAGTGTTTTCCAGATATATGATCATGTCGTCTGCAAAGAGTGAAAGTTTGATCTCCTCTGACCCTATGTGGATACCCTTGATTGCCATTACTTCCCTGATTGCAATGGCTAAAACTTTCATTACAATGTTAAAGAGCAATGGAGACAATTGGCAACCTTGCCTGATTCCTGATCTAAGTGGAAATGATTTCAATTTAACTCCATTCAATATGATATTGGCTGTGGGTTTACTGTAGATGGCCTCTATGAGTTTAAGAACATCTTTTTAATTCAATTAGTGGCCCTTTTCAGAATCTGCTACCCCCATATGCCATGTTTACAGTAGATTGTGAGTGGATAACGTCATGTAAAGAGACAAAATAATAAAAGAAGCAATTTAAATAGCTTCTTTTTATAGGTACTTGCATTCCTTTATTTTATTAATTTTTTTTGTTTCAGAATATTACAGGCGTATAAATGTTTTGGTTACATGGATTGCTTTTGTACTGCTTGAGTCAAAGTTGTAAGGGTGCCCATCATCCAGACAGTGTACCTTGTACCCATCAGGTATGATTTCCCAGTGTCCTCCTACACCCTCCCACCTGCTTGATTTCTGTTGAGATTATTTCCATCTGTGTGCATGAGCACTGATCAGTTACTTCCAGCTTAATGTGAGTACGTGTGCTGTTTGTATGATACTTCCTTCACTTAGGAGGACAGACTCCAGTTCCAGATTAGGGCAAAAAATGTTAATTCATTTTCTTTTATGGCTGAGTAGCATACCACACACATTGATGAGCAACCTGAGTTGATTCCACATCTTTGAGATTGTGAATCCTTCTGTAATAAGCATAAAGATGATAAAATGATCATTTTTCCTTTGGATAAACACCTATGAGTGAGATTGCAGGATGAAAGTTTAGGTCCACTTTCAGTTCTTTGAGGAATTCATCTACATGTAGATTTTTTGAAATAATTTTTTATTGAGTCATAAACACATAGATCATGTATACATGAATGCATTTATGGGGTACAATGTGCTGATTTTATATAAAATTTTGAATCCTTATATCAAACTAGTCAACATATTATTCACCATGTTTACTTACATATAGATTTTTTAATAAAAAAATTACTATCAATAGCAGATGTGCCAATCTTTATCCCAAATGCCCATGGGATGCATATCTCCACATATAATTTTTCCAATTTCCTAAGTTCCTTAAAGGAAGACATAATTCACTCATTTTATTTGCTGAGGAGGTTGTTTGCACTTAAGCTCCCAGTTGAAATTTTAAACAGTCCCACACCGAACAGTGTAAAGTGTTCATTACAAGGAGAGCCAGAAGATAATTGCTTTTAATGATGGTATCTGTGTACCAACCTATCTTTTATCTACAGGTAAAAAATGTAAAAGTACTAAACTTGATTAATTTTTTTAAAACATTATAAAAATATATATTGTTGATTTTATCTGTGTATAAGTAGGTTTGACTAGTTAAGGTTATGAATAGAGAAATGCATAACAATTTTAAGGAAAAATGTTCTGTTATATATATGTAGTACCTATATGGTATCCTATTCGGTTGTGATACATGTACAAAATATCATATATATAATTTTGCACAAAATACTATTTAAAAACAAGTGTCAATTCCTTTGATTTAAATACATAATTTCCTTCAGTATTATTTCAGTACTATTCTTCTGGTCATCTTTTCATGATCAATTTATAACTTTGCATTTTGTAACTATCAAGTTTATGTGATCGAGCCAGTCAAATTATTAGAAAATATAACATTATATTATTGGGTAGGAGAGTTATTACACATCTCTTTAATAGTTTTAAGCAATGAAGGAAATAAAAAAATTGGCACTGCAGATATCTATTTTAAGTAATTGAGAAATAAGGAAAAGTTGTCTTCAAATAATAAAAATCTATAAGAAATTAGGTATTGCTTCTCCATAATGTGTTTTAAATGAGGGGGAAAATAACCATAATAATTTTTTTGAATTGGAAAAAAAATAAACTAGAGGAACTTTAAATTATTTTTAATTTAAAAACACTTTAAATTCCTTCAAAATAGTCAACAGGTTTTCTGTTAAGACAGATTTGAATTATCAGTTGGTATCACTTTATATCAGAATTAATTGAACTGTATTTACATTTTAGGACATTTATTTATCATTCTTTAAGAAGATATTGAGACTTAGCATTCCCTGTGGAATGTCTCCATTGGACATTGAATCACAAGTATTTATTAAACTGTTCGTGTTAAGGGATGCAAAAACAGCTGAGCCATTTTTCCCAGTTAGAATTGATTTTAGTTTTTTATTTTCTCCTAGATCTGTTCAGGAGAGTAGGTTCTCGTCTTACTTCTTTAGACAGAAACATCCCCAGGGTGAGAATGAACCATATAATGTGTTTCTAAAGCTTAGAGGAAACATTAATTTTTCTTCATATCAAGTCTGTACATGGGGCAGGATCTTCAATCATCTTCCATTTACCTCGAGCTTTTTTTTTTTTTTTTTTTTTTTCTCATTTTCCATGAAGTATAATTCAACTTAAATGGTAAAAACAGAACAATTTGGAAAACACAATAGACAAATCCTGTGATGAGGCTTTACATTCAAATGATGGCTTTTGAGGCCTCCCTGACCCCCTCTTTCAGTTTTTGTGCCCTTTGTTAAGGGGGGAACATCAGTGGTTCAATTTTACTTTTTCATAAAAATTGTAATCAGTCGAAACATGGTCTATCTCTTCATTTCTCAATAGTACCTTCCAATACTGCTTTTCTTTTCTTTTTTCTTTTTTTTTTTTTTTTAAGTCAAAAGCCACGCCTTTTCTTGGGATCACATAAATTAAACTTCACAAAGTATTTCATGGGCCATTATTACTAGAAAGAATTAAAAAGTAACTTTGCATTCATTGTATATTTCCTAATGGTTTTTGAATAGAGCATATTAAAACTTTTATTTCATTAGGCATAGAACAGTACAGAGGGAGGAATGTTAAAGTTATTAGTTATAGTTATAATAAATAAGTGTCATTAGAATTATGATTATTTTTGATGTGAAACTTGTAGTGTTCAGCCTTGACTTCACTTTCAGAAACTTTTAAGTTACACTGATTCCTCTGAATCTGATATGAGGTCTGGGAAGGGGTATGGGCATTTAGGTCAATAATTTTGAAAGCTCCCTATATAATTATAATAGATACTCTGGGTTTCATCTAATTCTGAAACCAAGTAAAAAAAAAGTTTCTGCCTCATTGATCATTGTTGTACATTGGAATTTTTGCCTGACATTATTTACTTTCTAACTTTCTCATTTATTTGGAAGTTTTAATTGGGTAAAAATCATTTGTACCAATTACTATTTCTCTTGAGAAACTAATTTTTCTGAGTTACCTGTCTGGTTCAAGATCATGTTACACCATTTATTTATATGAGTATTTTATTTTGCATGGTGTCAGAACTTTTTACTTACTGAATTTAGATCCTTACATGAACAGAAGGGGAAGAAGTACATTTACCTCAGAAGAGTTCTTTTGAAGATTATGTGATTGCCAAGTGACCAAGACTCTTTGCATCAGCACTTATTCTACCAGCAATTTTCTTTCGAATATACATTTTAATATTTGAGTAATGATTTCCATGAACATTTTGGCTTCAGGATGAATCACGGTGCCTGGAGCAAAATCTCTGTCAAGGATGGAGGGAAGCCCCTATCATGGCTGGAAATCACAGGAGGTGGGGGTGGGGGGCGTAGGGAAGGGGACCTTCTGACTCCAGGTTGCCTCTTATAAGAACAGAACATCATAGAACAAAAGTCCTGAGAGCTGAAAATAGTCTCAGGGTCACAGATGAGATTTTTTAAAAAATGAACAGCGTTAGGAAGAAGGCTCTATTGAGGACAATTAGAATATATTTCAAAATTCATTTATTGTGAAAGTGACAGTCGTTAGGTTTTCAGGGTGTTTGACTTAGGAGCTCGTTAGCCATGAACCTAGGAGTGTAGGCTGAGGGAACTTAGAGCTTATGAAGTTGTCTTTCTTGAAGAAGAATTTCTTAAAAATCAATATAAAAGATTTTTAAACATCATATAAATGCTCTGAAGGCATTTATAATGATGGCCATTGTTCATTCAGCACCTATTATGCATCCACTTTCTTGTAAGTGTTTTGAATGCCTTTTCTTATTGTATTCTCACAACAAAACCTCATCTTTTAAGGAATCTTGGACTTCAGAGAGTGTCACAATTCCCTCAAGTTCATGCAAAGAGTCTTAATAACGACAATAACAGAGTTCCCATTTAATCTCAGATCTATTTATATATTTTTTTAAAGTCAGGTCTAATTTCTTATAGGCCAAAGGAGGCAAATCTGACCAATAATGAGAAAAGAGCTAGAGAAATATTGAAATATAGATATTTAATCTAATAAAACATGGCTGAGATGGCCTGCACATGTGCATACATGTTTACATAGATAACAGGCCATATGCACTTGAAGAATTCAAAATACATATTAGCAACTAACTCTAGTACTTTACTGACTCCTTAATGTCACATGGTTAACTAGGGTTTATTCTACATTCACTAGCTCAAAATTATACTATAAAGTAAAAGGAGAAAGTTTCTATTATAGATAGTTTATATTATAGTTTCTATTATAGATTTCTATTATAGATCTTTATAGATGTTAAGAGAAATTGTGCAATATAATTCAGCAATCATTTCTAATAAAAAATATAGGCAAAATGGAAATAAGAATTGTACAAACATTACATACTATTTACCAAAGCCATCTTTAAGTATAAAATAATGAATTCAGCAGCATTAAAATTATAAGCCAATCAGGCAAACTTTTTATTCTATCAACTCTCAAAAACCTTTTGAGATTCAATTTAATGCAATAAAAAAATAATATAAAATAATTATTACAAATACTGGAAATTAAAATTTTAATTGCATATGATGCTCTTTTACATTTGGATAAAATGAAATTTTAAATATAACTAGTAACTAAAGAGATATTCTAATTATCTTGTGCATGGATACCAGATAAATATACAAAAAAGTATATTTTTTATACTTTATTTTGTTTAACAAGTTAGATCCAGGAGGATGAATATAGAAATCAACCTTATTCTTCTACTCATTTCAAATTTGCTTTAGAAACTGGTTATTTATCCTCTTGACTGTTTGCTCAGATAGGTCCTCACTTTTTGTGCCTTTTCAGTTAAAAAACCTTCCTGATAATTAAAAATGTCAGTTTGTGGAGGGATAAGTCTTCTGTCTTAAAGTGGTTTTGGTCATCAGGTGGCACATTAAAAAGTGACTTCTCACACACACAAAAAAAGGACAACCAAACACACAAACAAAATAACTGGTCCAGTATAACATAAAGCTTCTTACTGAAATTAAAACATCTTTCTTCATGTAGTGTGGGCCTATCTTATGCTGGGAAACCTGAAATAACTACTTGTTATTTTGATGAAGAAAAGATGAGAGGTTATAACCAGGTAAAATCTGATTTGATTTAGAACAGCTGTAATCTGCCTTCTTCCCTTGGCAGACACTCGTATCCAAGCTTGTTCTTTTAAGGCTTCAGCATCGATTTCCAGTCTCACCAGAGACGTCTAATTGTTCATTACTAATTGTTCACGCCATGGTCATGTTTGAACCGACTTACCAGATTGTAGTACTCATTATCACTGCACAGGTTATCTTTCCTTGCTTAACACTGTTGTGAATTCTGCATCTGTTCTACACTAACCTCTGCTTTTAGAAATACAACCAGCTCCCAGCACGGCCTTCTCTCTCTTTGCGTGGCACCTCCATCCAGCCTCTAGCCTTTAGATTTCTTCCAGCAAGAGTCATATCCCATGTGGGCCTTAACGATCAAGGGACACATCTTAGCTTTCTCAGTAGTTCCCTTAAAATTTCCTTTCTCACTAGAATTTAAGGGGAGACAAGGCACATTCCATCATTTATGTGATAGCAGGAGTGGGATAGTTACAGGCACTCTGCCCTAAACACTCTCTCCAGGGAACTCCACATTATCAATGTCTCCATTCTTCTCAAACAGCTTATCGTGCATTTGAGCAGAGTTGGTTTCTCAGACCCTCCGTATGTAGATGGCTCAGTCCCTTGTATTAGACCATGGGAACCCTATGTGCCTATTTTTCACTTAATATTTTACCTGCAGCTGAAACCATGGCAAAAAGAATCATGCTTATTACCTGTAACAATGGTACTTTAGAATCAAACCAATAAAGTTGGCAAGATAGAAGAAAAAGTCAATGCACATGGCATATAAACATATTCAGGGAAATAAAATTAAAACAAGACAAAGATAACATGATTTTTGTCCAGGAAGTTAGCAAAAATTAACTATTAAAAAAAAATTGCAACCATCCAATGTTAGCAAGTTCATCAAAAATTGGGACATCCCATCATTTTTTCCTTCTAGAAATATAAATTATCAGAATGTTTTGGAAAGCACTTTGATAATTTTAAATTATTTCAAAATATGGATAACTTCTGCCATGATATCTCATTTCTTAGAATTAGGGGTAGAGAGTAAAAATGCCCATACATTAGAATCTATATCTGTGGCAACATTGCTGTTAAAAACAATATCTGAAAATAGACTGATTGTCAGTACAGTAGTTTTAGATAATTTGTGTCTGACTAAGGAATATGATAGAGCTATTATAAAGAAGGAATTACATCTACTTGTCCTGAAACAGTACATACAAATCATTTCTAGCTTTTTTATACATGGATTAACATGAGGATGCATACGACTGGGTTACACTGCTTGCACAGATAAGGTAAGGGATGAAACTGTGAACTTCACCCAGTGTGCCATTCACCATACATATGGTACATTGGCCCCCTTAGATGGGAACTTACCAAATCTCCTCCCTCTCTTCCCCCTTCTTGAATTTGAGTTTTTCTCTTATGTGTGCATTTGGAGAACACTGTCCTAAGTATCATCACAAGAATGGAAAAATCAAGCATCCATGTACTCAGCACTAAGGTGGGGGATCTTATAACGTGCAGCTTAAGAAGCAGTCCAGGTGATCTTCATGTGCACCAAAGTTAATAACCACTGGCTTACTATGTGATTTGTCCTTGCAGGCAATTTTGAGTCTGTTATTAACCATTTTTCTAGCTTCCATGATTTTTGTTTTGGTATAAATATGTATTGAGCTATTATTTTAGTTATTTAAACAGAATATATGTTATTTAACCATCTGTTGTTTTTTCACTAAGTGTAGGTTCAAGCATATACTGGGTATTCTTATTGCCACTGATTTTTCCATTTGAATTAAGATAAATTGATAGAGAAGATATACTTTGTAATCTTACATATACCATGAAATAGCTTGACCTTATTTAATTAATTACTTACTGAAGTGCAATGGTGACTTTCTTGAACTTAATCTCTGGACGTTTAAGTTAAATTCTGGCCTTCACAGTTACTCGTAATCTAGCTTTAGTTGGGTTTCTCAATTAAATTTTCTTTATATATGAAATGGTGGTTTTTATTACCTGTCTCTTAGAGTTGGGTTTTGGATGGGATGATAATATACATTAGAACTCTGAAATCTTTCAAGTGCTATGAAAGTGTTAGGTATGACTCTTTATGTTTTTGCAAAATCAGGAACTTGCATTTACATTTTAAAAAATATATGATTTTTCACTTGGACATGTCCAGCACATATTTATGTCCCCCCCCAAGTTTATATATAAATGGTGCTCAGAGTATGTTCTTGATTTCTTTTATAATTGAGAGTGATTAAATACGTGTGGAAAATAAAGAAATGTGGAGGTGGAAAGAATTATTTACTGTCGATCTTTGATCCAGTATTTTCTAACAGTTGGTATTTCTTTTCATAGTTTCTTGTTTGTGTGTAGATTTGTGTGTGTGTTGTCTTTTCTAGTGAAAGAAGTGGGAGAAGCTTTTTTTGTTTGTTTGTTTTTGTTTTGTTCACCTTTCTCCAAATTATGTCTGAGTATTGGGAAAGTGTCAGAAGAATGTTTTGAAAGCATTGGTGCTTTAGAACAATTCCTACTATAAAATGCCTATTACTGAAAAAACGGATAGTTGGTTAAATGGGACAATTTAAAATAAATGGGCACTTGATGTAGTATTACTGTTCATATTTTACTTTGAATCATGTAAGGATAATGTAATCATTACAAAAAGATCAATAATGGTGATTTTCTCAAAGAACATTGGCAAGCTATATCTGAACATTTTGCTGAAAAACTTTTGAAGTGTGGGACTGATTCATATTTAGAACCTAAAAGATGTCATTGGTCCCAGCTGACAATAATTGACCACTATTCCATAGACCTCTAAGTACTTGGGTGGTTTGGATTAATCACATACTCAGGTTGGTTTGCATTAACATTCTCTGGCTGTCTTTAAATGTACAGCATGATTTGTTATTGATAGACATACACTGAGCTGTCTCGCTTTGCATAAAGATGTTGATTAAGTCACAACATAAAGTTGGTTTCTTTTCCCAACTTTAATAAGATGCCTTTGTTTTAAAATGCATAGAAGTTCACAGTCTACATAAATGCAACCTGCGAGTATTTTATGTTAGAGATACTTAATATTCTTGATTCATTCCATAAGAAAAAAATAGGTAAATAGAATAAGGAAAAAGAGAGTGATCTTGGGGGCCTGCCATAAAAAAAAGAATTTTTAACTTAGTTGACAATTAAGAGTGAGTTAAGCTCACAAGTGACCTGTAATCAGGTTACCGTAAATATCCACAAGATTTTGTTAATATGTGTTAGTTTGACAATATGTATACTTAGAATGTAAGAGCATAGCCCCTACAACCAGTGAGAATGTAACATAAGAAGGACAGAGGACAGGACTGGATGAGTAGGTTTAGAGTCGCCTCTGTTAGAGAGACAGAGAAAAGGGGGCAGGGTGTGGATAAAGAAATGAAAAACTAGATCAGAGGCTGCATGATCACTATTAATGCATCTTCCTACATGACTTCACATAAACATAGTTTTAATAAACAGTTCCATCAACTGTACAGCAAGAAAGAAAAAGAAAACCTTTGCCACATCTTCTATGTTCTTAGAAGCTGCAGTCCAAATAAGTTCTTGCTTCTTTTATTCCATCAACTAAGAAATTATTGATTCTGAAGTTCAAACATGTAATTTCCGTTTTCAATCATAACTTTCTACAGAGGAATGTCCTCCCACATTTATTCACCAAAGGTTACTGTGCACCTACTATGTCTCAGGCCTTGTTCTTAGTAGTGAAGATACAGCAGCAACTAGAAACACGCATCACCGGGGTAGTGTTCATCTTCACTTCCTTCACGGTCCAATGTTATTATTTATTTATAAACTTGGAAAATTTTAACATGTCTCTGTGTAGCCATATCCACTGTTGCAATGCTTCTTGATATTTTGGAGTCAAAAAAATGTGTTCTCTTAGTTAATCTGGCTGGGATAATTTATAAGTAGTTTGTTTAAATATTAAAGATACTGAAAAAGAGAAACACAATTATCTGGGTAGTGCTTGTGGCTCAATGAGTAGGGCGCCGGCCCCATACACCGGAGGTGGTGGGTTCAAACCCAGCTCCGGCCAAAAAAAAAAAAAAAAAAGAGACCACAATTATCTCTCTCTGACACACACACACAGCCTTAGAAGGTCAAGTGTAAGGAAAACCATTCACAGATCTTCAGATAGATTTATTGCCAAGCCCAATGCATGAATCTAAAGAACAAATTGTAAAATGTCCTATTTTGAGACAATAAGAGTTGAATATCAATTTATCATAAATGACTTTAAGTTCTTTATGTTTTCTTTGTTACAACTTACAAAATTTTTCCTCTTGCTTCCAAATATCTATATGCAATGTTGTTAAGCTCTGTTTCTCCCTGTGAACAAACAACAAATGTTTTCTGTGTAGTAGACGTGTAGATTATAAACAAGAGTAATAGGTATAGGAATATAGCATATTTACTGTGGCTTGATAAAAATTGGTAAGAAACTGGCCAAGCACAGTTACTTCATGCCTATAATCTCAGCATTTTGGGAGGTCTGGGTGGGAGGATTGCTTGAGGTCAGGAATTCAGGACTAGTGTGAGTAACATATCAAGACTCCATCTTCTATAACAAGTAAAAATAAATTAGCTGAGCATGGTGGTGAATGCCTGTGATTCCAACTACTGGGAAGCTGAGGCAGGAAACTCATTTGAGCCCAAGAGTTTGAGGTTACCATGAGTTATGAGGACACCACTGTGAGAAACTCTTTCAAAAAAAAAAAAAAAGGATTAGTAAGGAATTATAGTACCATGGTACCAGAATATTTCATCTTAACACATTCCTGATATGTGACTCTTATGCTGGTTAAATTGTAGACCCTCTTTCATAGACATTTACTTGTGGCTTATCACCACTGACATTGAGCGGATTCTGAGTAACAGATTGTTAAGAACCTTGAACAGTATGTTTCCTGTGCTATTTTCTCTGGAGTTGTCTGCCATGGAAAGAAAGAATTGCATCTCAAATGGCTGTTCTGTTGAGAATGGAGATTTAAAAGGACTCAGTTCTTTTTCCAGTTTTCCCTACCAGTGAATGATACTCAGCTTTCTCATTGCAGTGTTGAAAGTAACTGCACATACTTTCTGCCACTTCGCACATTTAAGTGGGTGTTTGGATAAATGGTTTGACTTCATTTAATGAAACGATGTTGAATTAGTTACAAGCTATTATCTTTTTTCCAAGTAATACCTATCAATTGTTTTAGACCACCACACCTTTGCCATCCCTTTGCTTATGGCTTGATTTGGGGTGTCTCATTTTGTTGTGGAAGGAGAAATCTTCAAGGCACTCACATTCCCAAAGGCTTAAATTATAACAGTGCTTTGGCGCAAATGTAGGAAGTTCCCAGAGACATACCTGGCCTTCACTAAACAGGATGAATGAGTTTTGTGAAATCAGGGAAATTTGGGGCCAAATGAAGATTTTCTTCCTAAATATCAAAACCTGATAGGAGCACTATGACATTTCAGTTCATGTTTCACTCTATTTCACATTTTTCTATCTGTGTTGTACTCTCAATCATTGGTGATTGTTTGATGACTAGGGGAAGATAATATTACTAGTTGAACAGCACCACATATAAATTAGGATTATGATTTTATTTGTGTAGAACATTCCATTACCTTTTATGGATTTATGCCAAGATATAACAAAATGTGTTGATCAGCTTAAGAGGTTTGCTAACTTTGGCATTCAGCGTAAGTTTAGTTACGCCAAGTCCACAATTAAGCAACAAGACACAACAACAGGCTTTGAATTTTAATGGCGATTTGTAATTAAACCAGTGGAGATGCAGAATTACTTGCAAATATGAACTGTGTGCAGACTAGCCAGCATCAAGCAAACAGTCTATAATTTTCTCTATTTATATGGATATATAAACTTATAAAATGAACACACATAAATGCATATTTACACACATCAATGCATATTTACACACATATGCATATATATACACATACCTACCTGTAAGTATGTATGTGTGTACACACATACATATGGCAGTATGTCTATATAGTCTTTTAAATAATTCAGCATCTATTCAGTCAACAGTGGAAAATATTTCTTAAATGGGCAACTTACTCCTTTTCCCTTACAGGTTAAAAAGTAAATATAAAAGAGCACTGGGGTTGTTACATACTTGACTTTTTCTAGGAATTTAACATACAGAATAGTATTTGTGTATCTGTTGGGGGTCAGGAGTCCAGCTTCCCCAAGCCCAGTTGACCTGGTTCAATTACTCAGCTGACCAAAAAGTTCAACCAAGGCATGGAGGTAATTGAAAGAAATAAACACTGTGGGAAAAAAGTGAGTGGAAACAGAAAATAAAGCTGGAGCAACACAGGCAGCGTGAATAGCGACCAAAAATAACCACACAAGTCTCAGACTAACAAAGAGAAACTTTATTTAAGAATAAAGAGAAAGTTTAGATCACTTCCAAAGAGAGCTGGAAGTGGGTCCCTCTCACGAAGGAGAAGACTGGAGAGACGGAGGCGCAGTCAGTGGGATAAGCACCCTCTTCCTCTCCGTCTGAAATTGGCTGCATGTCTTTCATGGGCCTCTCTGCACCTCCAGGCACTGTTGCCCTTTTCTACATGTCATTGACTATTGTCCCTTTCTGCGGGTCATTGGTTACCTAGGTAACCCCACACCCACCTTCCTCTAAGTCCTCCAGACTTTCTTGCTCAGCATCCCTGGTGAAGCCGCTTTCTCTTATTTTTTCTCAATATCAAAATTGTGTAGAATCATGGCTTCACCAATATTCTGAAAACAAATATTTAATGTTGTGCCTACTACTTAGAAAGGTGTAGGAGGTCTGTGTTCTGTGTGAAAGGGGGGCCTCCCCACCCCCCAACCACCACGCTGGCCGGACGCAGCCGTCTCTAGTGACAGCCAGAGGGGTGAACAGTCTCAGCTGTGACAGCCAGAGGGGTGAACAGTCTCAGCTGCGGGTCACCCCGGCTGGACCCCACCTCCCAGGACAGCACTTCTGCCTTTCCTGGCCTATGGATCCTTTCTGATGATGGTGCCAAAGAGATCAGGCAAATTACGGTTAATCCACATACGCAGAATTGGCCAGGATTTGGGAGGAAACCACAGGAAATCCAGAAATTCTTAAGTATGTAGGTTACAAATGCTTTCATGAATAACTCAAGTCTTTCCTCTTCATCTTAAGATTAAACTCATCCGAAACTACTCCTAAAACTCTACTGGCTCCATTTATAACCAGTCTTTATTTAAAAGTGTATGTCCCTTTCCAATGTGCAGTCATCGCGGGTGGTGGCCCATTCCCTGGATGCACAGAGACCGGTGGGCAGTTGGGTCCCGTCTCTGCAGCTCCTGTAATTGCACCTGCCTTTACTTTGTTCTCGGGTTTCCTCGGCCGGTCCTGCGCCAGCTCCTCCTCCTTTTTCTTTGTGTTTTGTCTCCCCCATAGTCCAGCTGGTCTCCGAATTTAGGGAAGAAATGACTCACTCACCCTTCTTATTCCTGGATTTAATGATTCCCCATGACTTAAACATCAAAGCCCGTGTGAGATTCTCATGGGTGCAGGAACAATTTACACAAACTTGTCTTAAAACCGCCGGCAGATTGTCTCTCAGTTCTCAAGGCCCAAAGTCTGGGATTGGTTCCAATGTGCAGAAATCAAGAAGTTAGCACCGTGAGATCAATCAGTTCCCTTGACTTTTCTGGTTTCTGGTGGTTTCCTGCAGTGTTTGACCTGAGGCCACCATCACTTCAGTTCCTGCCTCTGTGGTCGTGTCCCCTCCCTGCTTCTGTGTGTCAGATATGCCTCCGTCTTTCACAAGGAGACACCTGTGATGGAACTTAGGTTTTACCCGAATGATACAGGATAATCTCCCGATGTGAGGATCCTTAAAATTGCATCTGCAAAGCCTCTTTTCCCTTACCTGGCATAAGGTAACATTCACAGGTCCTGGGAGTTCAGAGCTGACCTTTGATGGCCATTATTCAGCCTACCATATTGTCCAAACACTACATGGGCCCATTCATACCTACCAAGCCTTCTCCAGCCACACTAAAATGCTACCTGTTTCTCTGCAATCTTAATTTTACTCCAGTGTTGATCAGATCTGCCTGTTCGTGTCTGGCCTCCAAATCCACTGATAAATGGACCTTATTTTAACTCAGGGATTGATCTTTCCACTTTCTGTCTCATTGACAAGTGAATTGAAACAAAGATCTAAGGAGGGCCCTGATATAGCAAATAAGGAGATACTTACTAAATGAATGAACAATAATTCTCAAATTCAAAGAATTCTTGAGATACCAAAGCCATTTTTTTTACGTCTCCTGGGGAAATCCAATTTGGCCTCATACCAATAGTCTCCCTGTAGGTGCTAGGCCATGTCCTTGGATTCAGGGACATTGATAAGCCTGGGCTTTCTATGAGAGTAAATATTCATAGAGTATACTATAGAGGATGCAATGAAATGAGTGTCCTATAACTCTCTGTGGCTGTAATTCAAAACATACATAGTGCTTACTATATGTCTAGTACTTTTCTAAGTTCTTGACGTGTTTCACCTAATTCTTACAAAATCACCTGAGATCATTCATTTAGTAAGTATCTCCTTATTTGCTATATCAGGGCCCTCCTTAGATCTTTGTTTCAATTCACTTGTCAATTGAATTAGGGGCAGGCATAATAATGGCCTCCTCTAAGACATCCACATCCAAAGTCTCAAGACCTATAACTACATTACCTTACATGGCAAAAGAGGTATAGCGCATATAATGAAACCAGAGGCCTTGATATGAGAGGATACTGAATTATCTAGGTAGACCACATATAATCACAAGAGTACTTAAAAGTACAAGAGAGAGATTTAAGATCATGGAAACTTCTCTCCACTACTTGGAGCTTCATTTAAGGAACCTACAGAACAGAGGTGAATAGCCTACCTCATGTAATCACCAGGCACATCAAGTAAGATGCTAAACAGCTTGCTTCATGGTGGACGTTAACTGAATGCCAGTAGTTTTTGAAATCTTGCCCTCCAGCGAGTCTAGTGTCTACTGTGAGTTAGTGATGAGGTTGTGCAGCCAGAGCAGTTATTTCTGAAATTCCTCCAACTCTGACAGATCCTTAAATTTACTTTATTCCTGGGTCATGAGTTCCCTGAATGAACCTTGGGTTTTCTTTTTTAAGGCTGATGCTGGAAATGTGTTTTAATTAGGGCAGATTCTTTTTTGTTCCCAATATCTCTAGAACAGTTGAAAAGTGAACACTTGGAAGAGCGTGAGGCAGTGCTGACCAGCTGATGTACTCTTAGCCGGTGCAAGAGAAATGTAAGCCCCTACCTTTTAAACCACAGTTCAGACTTTTTTTCAGGTTTTCAATGATTGTAATTACACAATTTTTATTCTCTTATTGTGGTCTGTGCTTCTTTGCAAATTAAACTCAGGAGAAACCTGTGATGACACATTATGGTATTGTGTGGAACAGATTTCACACGAATTCACCCAAAGCTGGTATCACTCCACTGCTTCACATCTGCACTTAAAAGGTGCTTCTCCCACTGGGATGTATAATAACTAGACTGGATGTGAGCTGGCTGGTTTCTTTCCAAATGCACTTTATTTATGCTTTCTGTAAAGGCTTTTGGATGAAAACAGTATTATTCTATGATTCTGCATCCTATTGTCCTAGATGTCAGGGCTCACCTGCAATTATAACCATCTCCCAGCCCAGGGTTAAATAGCAAAACCTTGAATTTGGAAACACCAGAAACACAGCAGTTCCAGACCCTGAGAAGCAGAAACCACAAATGAGTTCCCCTGACCTTGACTTAGTTTGCCATCAGGGCTTTCTAATGCCTCGTGTGACGCTGGTAATGAGTTTCTAATGAGAAGACAGAAAAGTGGGGAGGGACCTGAGGTGAGGCTGGCGCTCTCTGCTTTCTCTTCCTGAGCACACATAAAAATAAATGCAACCAAAGCAAACCAGTAGAGAATTTCTTTAAACGTGTTCCTTATTTTTTAAAGCCGGAGATATTTTTATCTCAACCCAGCAAGCGTAATTGGAATAAAATTAGAGCATGTACGGAATTGAATTAATCCATGGATTAAATCCATCCAAGTAGGACAGCATGGTTATTATGGGTCTGATCCAAACATTGTGCTGGCCTTGAGCATATGTGAACCTCTTATGGATACTAAGGAGGAAGGGTGCTCTTTCAGTCCTCAATTCGGAAACTACATCATGGTAACATTGATTATCAGGTAAACTCATAAACAGGAGGAGGCATGCTTCCCCTCCTGTCCTTGCCAAAAAAAAAATTAAAAATCTGCTTTATTTTTAAAGTCTTTGAAATAGCTCTAGGAATTATTCGACAGTTAATTAGTATCATATGGTCACAGAAACAGTTACCAGAGATAAATATGTTCATTTTAAATGGCTTGGAGGCAGGATCCAGTGAGCCTGTTCAATTCTCAATGAGTAGAGGTACACAAATACTTTCCTGTACTGAGCTTAAATCAGCCATGTAGAAATAAAACTATTGGCATTTTGGACATACTGAGGTCTGCTGTGAACACTGAGGCACTTGGTTGTTTCACAAGCTAAATACTTTGAAGCACTACCTGTGGAAAAAAGTCCAAGTATTACTACTGTGCATTAGCCCATTAAACTTAAAGTTTATACATGTTGCAGAAATATTTGCAGATGACTTTCTTACCTAAAAATTTCATACATAATTTTAAATATAGGCAAAACTGGGAATAAAGAAAATAATTAGTTATATCAATTATCCAGCTGGGATCAAATAATGTTTGCCATTTTAGGTAAAACTACCAATTAATAGATGTTACTACATACGAAAATGAGGCATTTCTATTTATTTTAATTTGAAACATATTTTCAAATAATATAATAATTTCAAATAATAATTCCTAGAAACATATTTTCAAATTAAAGCATCATGTTATAATATTCTTTCCATCCCACATATTATATTTTAAGGAAAACAAATTATGACTCTTTCCTATGGTTCAGGGGAAAGTTTAAGGTGATGAATTCTTCTAAGTAACTATTAACTAATGTTACTTTCGCATATTATTAACCAATGAAATATTGAGATTTAATATAACTGTTTCATTGGTAATCTGTTTATGATCTGACTACTCAAAATTTGATGTATGTCAATTACAGGTATTTGGTGATAGAATGTGACAAATGAATCAAATTAGACTCAGGGTAGTACCTCTCTGTAGAATGTGCCTCAGGATAAGGCTTTATTCCAAGTGTCCCTGTAAGACATGGAGAATTTAGTGATAAAAGAGGATTAAATTATTAGAACATTGAAAAAAATGGTAGAAAAAAGCAAGACTGCATGATGAATATATCTATGAACATATGTTTTAACTGTGAGAAAGAAAATTCTAATGTTTGCAATATATATACATCCATATGTTAGGACCAGTAAGCCAGGTATGGAAAGGCAAATGTGGCATGGTCCTATATGGGGGACCTAAAAAATTGATTCCATGTAGGTAGATAATAGAATGATAATAGTGGTTACCAGAGACTGGGAAGGGTTGTGGGGAGAGGAAAATAAAGAGAGGTTGGTTAATGGGGACCAAAAAAATAAATAACATTAAATGGTAGAGATAAGATCTGGTCTTCACTAGCATAACAGAGAAACTGTAGTTAACAAAAAATTATTACATATTACAAAATAGAGGAGTAAATTTTTAATTTTCACCACAAAAGAAATGATAAATGTTTGAGGTGATGGATATTCCAGTTACTGAATGTAATCATTGCACATTGTATGCATTATCAAAGCTTCACGTGTACCAAATAAATATGTACAACCATTATGTATCCATAAAAAATTTAAAAACAAATCCATTTAGCATTAATTTATAATAAAAATAACAGTTCTCTACACATGAGAATTAAAGAGAACTATTTTCATATAATAAAAATGTTTCTATAGTAAAACCTAACAGATTACATCTTATTCAACAAAGCAGTCAACAATTCTACTGAGATGGAAAAGGGGTGAGTTTGTATAATACCATTGTGTTTATTCCATGTTATACTGGTGATTTCAACCAATTGAAGGCATGAAGATTAGAAACCAGAAATAAAGCTGTCATTATTTACAAGCAATATGATTGTGAAAATAGAAATTCTGAAAGAGTCTAGAAACACTCTATCAGAATTAATAATTGAGGAGTGTTGATGGATGCAAAGTCCTTCTACAAAAATAATCACTATTTTTTATATCAAAGCAATGAAGAAGTAAAACAATGAACCTTTAAAAAATGCCAGTTATAATACCACCAAATTTTATCAAATATCTAGGAGTAAATATAGCTGGAATATTCCAACATTATGGTCTTATTCCATACAACATTATGGTATCATTTCATTAACCCTGAAAAATCACAACACATCTTTGAAAGACATTGAGGAATATCCAAATAAACAGAAAGGTCATGAATTGGAAGACTCGGTATGGTTAAGATATTACATACTTTTAAATTAATTTAAAGATCCATTAGGGACCAAATCAAAACCTAAGCCGGTATTTTTGTAGAAATGTACAAGCTGATTTTAAAATTAGGTGGAAATGCGAATAATATTTACAAAACATTGAAGGACTAAGACTAACAGTTTAGGACTTCCTATGAAGTTGTTGTAATCAGACAGTTTGTGTTTTAGGCATGAGTTCAGACAAATTTAGTAATGGAATAGACTATCTATATCAAAAATATATAGTTTTCTGAATTATTATGAAGTCACTACTGAGATTTAGTAGGAAAGTGGTGGTATTTTAAATAAAAAAAAATGTTAACTCAGTGGTACATCTAAAGAAGAGAGGGGACCATGTTCCCTATCTCCCACTGTGCTGAGTTGATGTGAGACATAGATCTAAATAAAGGGAAAAACAAAGTTTTAGAGGAAAATCTTGTAAAAAAAAAAAAAAAAAAAGTCATAAATGAATATCTACATGACCACGGCATAGAAAAAAGTTTTCTTTTTATAATGTATTAAAAGCACTGACCCACTTAAGAAATAATTGATCAGATGAACTTTCTTAAATCTAAGAACTTCCATTCATTAAAAGACAGCATTGTGAGAATGAAAAGCTAGCTACAGGTTGGAAGAAGATATCTGTAATACTTACACTTGACAAATAATTTTTTAAGAGACAGAATATTTAAGAGCCAGAATCTTTTAAGAGCCTATGAAACAAGCAAAAAAGACTGACAAATTACTTAAAAATGGTCAAATAAATTAAAATAGCACTTCACATAAGAGGATATTCAAATAGACAATAAACTTATAAAAAGGTGCTCAGCACTACTACCCATCAAATAAAAACAAAAAACCCAAAACTACAAAGTGATGCCACTAGGCTCTCACCAGAAATACTAACCTTAGAATGACTGGGGCAGAGAGAACGCTCATATATTGCTACTGTCAGTTAGCATAACAATTTGGGAAAACATGTTGGCAAAGTCTGCTGATGTTAAACATACATATATGTTAAAGTATAACATGTTCACGCCTGGGTGTCTAGTTGAGAGGTGTTTGTTTCCACTAAAAAGACACGTGCAAGAACATTAGTAACAGCATTATGAATGGAACAACTTTAACATTATCAATAGTAGGATATATAAATAAATTGTAATTATTCCTACTATAGAATACTACACTGCAGACAACCTGATGCACTATTGATCTACCTGGTGGATCTCGCAGATATCATAAGGAGCAAAATCATACAGACACACAAAAATACATGATTAATGGTCATAGTATACGAAATTTTAAAACTACAAATTCTAATCTTTCATCAGAAGAGTGGTTACCTACAATATTGACCAGAAGGAAGCATAAAGGACTCTCAGGTGCTAAAAATGTTTTATTTATTGATTGGGCACGTGTGTATGCACACACCGTAGTATAGCTGTAAGCCTAATATTAGGGCATTGAAGATGTATAAGTTGTACTTCTCTTGAATAGAAAAAAGGCATATTATCTAGACTTAAAAAGCACTTCCAGTGTTTCTTTTCACAATCACCTTGCATTGCCAGAGATATTTTCTCCACTTAGATGAAAAACAATTGCTATGCCTACATTTTGATAAGCTGTTAGTATGAGGACACAGTCCCTTTTAATTCAAACTTAACTTTCTTCTTAAGTGTTAACTATGATTTCGCTGTCCTAATTCAGCTCAGAGACACAAAGAGGATATAAAGTCCTAACCTTCCCTTTGGATATGTTAATTTTGGCCCAGTTTCACAATTTTGATTTTATTATTAACCAGTGTTTATTTTATTTCAATCTACTTTCCCTTCTTAATAGTAAAAAATATCAAAATAACCTAGGATCGATCTATTTGTCGTTGGTGTTACACGTAAGGACGCCCTGTGTGCAGTAGTGTATCTGCTGCAGGTGGTGCTTTAACGATTCTCTTCTTGCACAGTCTCATCACAGAGCACAGCATCTTTTATTGACATGATGTGTTTTGTCAAGCATCAGAAACATTGGGTTCATTGATACAGTGCTGCTGCTGTTTCCCTGACATTTTATATCCTTTGGGGCCAATGAGGACCCCTCACAGGCACGCCCCTTGGTGGCTTTAATTCTCATCTTAAATCTTTTCACCTGCTGTCAGACAAAAAGGAGCTAGGAAAAGCTGATTTGCCAAAAACTTGTAGATCTTAGATGATAACAATGATGAGCATAAACTGAACCACAAGCACTTGGGTTTTTTGCAATTATACAGCCTGTCCCCTGGAACATCTGTCAGTCACACGCATCAGAGAGGGTGTCGGCGTCAGAGTGAGAGGTGCCTGTCTGGGCAGAAGTCAGGGTTTATAGGCCCACCATAGAAGACACAAAGGCGGCCAGGTTGTCTGTCTCCTAATAAGACCGATACTCAATCTCTCATTCATCCTCACAAAAATTCAAAAATTCCATATTATAATACCTCTGGGAATAAATGGGGAGTGATATCAGGAGAGAGGAAATACCTTCCTTTTAGATGATAGAAATAAAGTCTAGTTGATGATTGATGTTGAAGTTATTTTGAAATAACTTAAAAGATTGAATTTGATACCCTGTTTTAAGTACTAAAATTATGTAATATTATTCCTTTTCTATTTATTAGCAACTTAGGTTGACTTTTAAATTATTGATAGGTAGAAGGTAATTGAAGATGGATGGCTACCTCCCTACTAAAACC
The DNA here is from genome assembly GCA_963574355.1 of Loris lydekkerianus. Classification (NCBI taxonomy): domain Eukaryota; kingdom Metazoa; phylum Chordata; class Mammalia; order Primates; family Lorisidae; genus Loris; species Loris lydekkerianus. The sequence continues at coordinate 21,664 of CAUYPK010019212.1, forward strand.
GGATCGCTTGCCTATGCTCATGTAGTTTGTAGACATACTTTTCCTGCAAGATACCTACTGTAATGCGTGGTTATCATAAGGGACCTCTGGATTAATCCCTGCTGCCTTCTGGGGTTTTCAGTTAAGCTTTTTCGATTTTACACACACACACACATAAAAAAAAAAAAAAAAAAAAAAAAATCTTCCTTATAAGACCAGGCCTGGGGGCTCACATCTGTAATCCTAGCTTTGAGAGGCTTTAGCAGGAGGATTACTTGAGGCTAGGAGTTTACAACCAGCCTGGGTAACATAGTGAGACCCCCATTTCTACACGAAATACAATACTTAGCCAACTATGGTGGCATGAACCTGTAATCCTAGCTACTTAGGAGGCTGATACAGGAGGATGGCGTGAACCCAGGAGTTTGAGGTTGCAGTGAGTTATGCTGATGCCACTGGGCAGCTGAATGAGACTGTCTCAAAAAACACTTGTAAAGAAAAGGATCTTGTCTCTCTCCCTCTACAACACCCACTGCCCTGACGTGTGTTTCCTCCTTGCTCTTCTTGGACAATTGAATTTCTCACAAGTTAACATCTGAATTAATTTGAGAGTTCTGTGGTATTAGTGACTTTTCTAAACTCGCTAAGCTTTGGTTTCCTTTCTGCTAAATTTAGGGCAAACAGTTCCTAATCCCTGCCTTGTAAGCTTATTCTGAGCAATGAACGGGCACAGAGAACGTGGCACGCAGTAAGTGCTCGACAAATGACCGCTGTCACTTTTGCTTTTTTTCTTTGATAACTTCTCCAGGACACAGATTGTAACCTGGGCAGTGAGCTTCAAAGTACAGGAGTGAATAAGTAATAAAAAAGTAATTTGAGCAGGAGTAACAGAAGAGTAAGGCGTACAGAACTGGTGTTCTCTCTCTTCTCCCGCTACCTGAATGTGGTTGTGTTTTTCTCTCTGTGGGTGTGTAAATGTTCAGCTGCCAGTTTCATATTAACACTGAGTACATTGGATGCTTGCTTTTCCATTCCTGTGATACTTAGGAGAATGTTCTCCAAATCCATCCAGGTAAATACAAAAGATGTAAAGTCTCCATCTTTCTTTAGGGTTGAACCGGATTCCATGGCATACGGGTGCCACAGTTCACGTATCCATTCGTGAGTTGCGGACGGATGGGCCCTTGTGTTGCTTCCACATCTTGATGATTGCAAATTGAGCTGTGATGAGCATCCTAGCACAAATGTTCTCATGATAAATTATTTTTTCCTTCTGAGAAGATGCCTAGTAGAGAAAATATTGTATTTCCGATTTATTCAGAGTTATTTTTTATTTCTTTATACTTCAGGTATTTCAAAGCTTCTTTGTTAATTAATCAATTGGAAGACAAATTTCACATCTGTTTAGTAAAGGGAAAAAACAGACAAAAAAGGGATTTCTTAGAAATGACTATAAAATAAAGGGAGTATGGCCTGAACATTGCCAGTATTCCCGATGCTCCAGTAGATTAGCTTGTGTATGGTTTGGGGACTAGCTAGTCACTTCAGTGCTCAGAAGTATCCAACGAGGAAACTATGCTTCCCTCTCACAATGCTTTAAACACAAGAAGCAGCAGCAAGGGAGATGTGGCTCCAGCCCTTCTTTTGGAAGAATAAAAAACTATTTTTACATAGCTTTAAAAACCTGCCCAAAATTAATTAAAGATGTTAGTCAAAACTGGTAAAAAAATTTTAGTTTAGTGAAGTACAATAACAATAGAGAAAAATTTTTCATTGTTAGCAGTGATTATCTTTGTGTCATAAAAATAGGATGATTTTTAAATGTGCTTCCTATATGTCAATATGTGTAACTTATTTTCTAGTAAAAGTAAATCTGAGCAATATGTTGGACTCATCTATTTTTAACTAAGAGTCTTGTAATCAGACATCTGTACAATGCAATTAGACTTATGTATGAGGGTATAAGAAGGTTAATCAAGCACAAATATAGCATAGTCTTTTCTTATTAAAATATGTAAAAATCATGCTGAGATGCCCTGAACTTTTTATATCCAGTCTACGGTACCGCTTATGATGTATATTTTTTTCAGCTCTTTGTAGCTGTAGGGCTTCTTATAATAATTGTGTTTTATGAAATGACTTAGACCAAACAGTGACCCTGCTAATTATATTTTAGGGAATAAGTTGATTTACATTATTTGTTAGTCAAGTGTATAATTTCACTTTTAGGTAAATTTTTATTCCACTTCTTTCACCATGTTAAGTAGGGAAGGAAGAAAAGTTCACAAAGTCAAAGAATAAGTATTAAATAAAAGTTTTGAAACTTAAATCCCCCTTGAAATTTTAGATATGCCAACTGTTTTATGGCCTTCATAATAATGCCTGAATGATGAAGATATGAATTCAACTGTATTAATTCAGATGAAATCCCTCTTGTCTGTGTCTAAGAGGGCTTATCCCTTCTCTTGGTTACCCCATGATCCACCTGTCCACAGTGCACTCTTCGGTTCCTTTCCCATGTCATTCTTGACTTTTGCACACTCAGGCCCTTGGATCCATCTGGTTAATTCTTGATAAAATGCCTGGGAGAAATCTACATAGGGGAGTGTATCACAGTGGTGGCTATAGCCTTGTCTCCTGGTTGTGCGACTGGATAGTATCTTAGAAGTCATCGTCATCGGTGTGATGTCATCACCATCGGTGTGATGTCATCATCAGTGTGATATCTTTCCCTGGGTTTCCTTTACACAGATGTTTGTCCAAGTATCTGTGCAAGAAGAAAAGAATTTCACATTGGCACAGTGGAAGGTCTTCCAGACATATGTATAATATTAGCAACAGACCCCGCAAAACCACACACTTTTTGTTCCAGCTCCAGTGTTCTTTGCACAAAGGTTTCTTAAACTTTAATCTGCACCTTCTGGGTAAATGTAGTGGTTCCTCAGTAGTTGTGAGCAGGAACTGAGATTCTGCATTTGTAGCGGCTTCCGTCTTCTGCTCCAGGAACCAGGCTCTCCATAGCAGGTGTAAAGTTGCCTGTTCACTTGCTGGGCCTGTAAGAGTCACTTGACTTCTACTACAATTTAAATAAGTGGAAACACTCATGATTTCATGCAACAGCTTATGACATGGAAAGAACATGTGTAGTGAGTAAGTTCTCCAGCTACCTCAGTACCAGGTCCTATCTTCTTTAAATATTCGTAGAAACCTTGTACTGCTTTCACTGGCTATTTAAATTAAACCCAGTGATGGCTTTAGTCCCTCTGATCCCTTATCAAAGGTCTGTTGCTAATATTGTTTTAGGAACAAGTATATCTGGGAACAGGGAGTTCTGAAGAAGCAATTTACCTACATAAACTTTTCCATTAGAGGGAATGCAGCTAAAATGCCTGATGCCTTGTTTCACTTTTAAATACATGTGTCTGGAAGACTTTCCACGGTGCCAATGTGAATTCTTTTCTTCTTGCACAAATACTGTTTTAGGTTTAAATTACCAGGGCATTGTAAATGGTGGCCATCTTGGTCCCCTTGTGCTGTTATGACAAAATATCTGAGCCTGGGTAATTTATGAAGAACAGAAATTTATGTTTTAGAGTTCTGGAGGTTGGAAAGTCCGATGCTGGAAAGTCACCAGCATTTGGTGACTGATGAAGGCTTCTTGCTTTTCTGAAATGGTAGAAGGGGTAAAAGGTGAAAAAGACATGGCCACTGTATCCATACCAGGCAGGAGAGTGGAGGAGAGCCAGCCCACTCCCCAAAAGCCCTTTTATTGGACCCCTAATTCCATCCATGAGGGGTCAGCCCTCATTACTATATCACTCCTAAAGGCCTCATTTTTCAGTACTATCACATCGGCCATTAAGTCTCACCATGGGAATTTTAGAGGACATGTCAGTCTATTGTAGAGACGTAGAGTGGGGGCATGGTATGTGGAAGGGACACTCGTCAGAAACTCAGGAGATCTGGCTGCAGGCAAGCGTTCTGTGGCCACCTGCATATATTGCCATGAGGATGTCACCGTATCTCATTGCCTGTAAACTAGAAATGCTTTTGCCATAGATCTCACCCCTTTGACGGTCTTTTGAAGCTTTTCACTTCAACATTTATAAAAAACAATTTTGGGATGCACATAATTAGTACATGCTAAGAAAGGCAATTATACTAAAATAGCATTTTCAAATTATAAAAAAGATACAAATTATATATGTGATAACAAGTGATAAAATGATATAGAAGGGTACAGGTGAAACTTACTAAATGTAGAATATAAAAGTCTGAAAACAATAACTAAGAAAATGCCATGAAGGCTATGTTAACCAGTTCGATGAAAATATTTCAAACTGTATATAAAACCAGCACATTGTACCCCATGATTGCATTATTGTACACAGCTATGATCTAATAAAAAAATTTAAAGAAAACATATAGAGATATTTGAAATTAATACATTAAGCAAAGTCTACTAGCAAATCTGAGTAGTGATGAAAATACATTTTTTTTTTTTTGCAGTCACTGCAATGGTTAAATATAGTATGAAAATATCTATAGTTTTTATAAATAACAGAAATGTCAAGTATTGATAATACCACTGTAATTTGCTACTTATGTTCATAATTGAAGGAAATGCTGAAGTTCAGTAACAGATTAGTGAAAATAAAGATGCTTTATTTCCCATTTTAGCTCATAAATTCTCTGAATCCTGTTCATCACAGTGTGGATATCTGTATCTCCCAATTAAGAACATCTGCACTAGAAATTCTCCAAGATTTAAATTTAGCAATTAACCAGTGATGATTTGAGTAATAAGTTAAACTTTCCAATCCTGCAGCATCTTTAAATAACTTAGAATGTTCTAACATATTTTTCTGCCAATGACCCTCCTGGGAAAATACAGTGTCTTTTAATCTCTTTTGGTATAGATGAGGGAACTTAGGTAAAGGTGACATGGTTAGGAGAATTCTTATAACTGGTTAGTGATAAATTCTTTGACATTAGATCTCATAGTTTCTGAGACTCTTTTTTATATCATCTTTCAATTTAGGAAATTAAATAGTGGAATGTGCTTATATGTCTTTCACTGTGTAATTTAAACATTACAAAAATACTTGTTAGAGACTTTCACACTTTGGTTCTAAAAAATAAACTTCAATATTTATAACAATACTTTTCACGTTATGAGTTTTTAAAAAAAGGTTTATTACAGCAACAGTTTTATAACACTACACACCTGTTACAATGGTCAAACTCTAGAACACTGATCACAAAATGGCGGGTAAGGTTGTGGGTCATTGGGAACGCTCACTTATTGTTGCTGGGAATGCAAAATTTCACAGCAATTTCGGAAGACAGTTTGGCAGTTTCTTACAAAGCTAAACATAATATTATCATATAATTCAGCAATTGTGTTCCTGGATATCTAGGCAAAGGAGCTGAGAACATATGTGCACACAGAAAAGCTGCACGCACATATTTATAGCAGCTTTATTCATAATTATCATGTAAACTGTCCTACATCCAGACAATGGAATATTATTTGATGCCAAAAAGGAATGAGTTATCAAGCCATAAAAAGAAATAAAAGAACTTTAATTGTGTATTTCTAAGCAAGAGAAGCCATTCTGTAAAGGCTACATGCTGTATGATTCCAACTGGATGGCATTCTAAAAAAAGAAATGAAGTAATAAAAAGATCGGTTTTTGCTGTGGGGTGGGGGGGGGGTGTTGAATGAGCAGGGCACAGATTTTTAGGGCAATGAAAATAGTCTCTATGACACTATAATAAGGGACACGTGTCATTATGCCTTTGTCTAGACTCAGAATGTACAACACCAAGAGTGACCCTGATGAAAAGATGGACTGTGGGTGATTGGGAAGTGCAGGTTGATTGATTGCAACAAATGGGCAACCCTTGTGGGGGATGTTGATTATGGGGGAGGCTATACATGTGTAGAAACAGGAGATATATAGAAAATGTCTTTACTTTTCTCTCAATTTGGCCATGAACTTAAAACTGCTCTTAAAAAAAAAAAATCAAAAAAAAATTTTTTTTTTTAAATAAGTGAAGCTTGGGATGGGGGGTCATGGTGTACGGCACACCTCATGGGGACAGGACACAACTATACGAAGGACTTTACCTAACAAATGCAAACAGTGTAACCTAATTCTTTGTACTCTCAATGAACCTGAAACAATAATAAAAAAATTAAGTGAAGCTCGTCATATGAGGTGCCATGCTTAATTCACGGCCCTGCCCTTCTCGTTTTCCCTGCAGCATCTTATCATGAAAAGCATAGGAATCAGAAGTTTCTCTGAAAGTCCAAGAAAGTCAGAAATACTTGAAAAAAAAAATTTTTTTTTGAAAACCAAAAAATGAGGCTTCCCAACTTTAGGAATGGATTTGGAACCAGCCTGAGGAACGAGCTCTTTTAAGGGTTGGTTGCTGATATCAGAAATGTCGGATCGGATTTGGAGTGAGAGGAGACTGCAAGACAGAGATTACACAGAGTGGAAATAAGAAAGGGCTTACATGATGTGGAAGCCTGGTCAGGACAGAGTGAGTGATCTGGCCCACACGTCAGCTAAGCTGGAGATTTCTAAACAGCAAAGCAGGCTGGGGATCACTGTTCAACTGCCCAGTAGACAGGCTTCATTGAACAAAGTATAATGTGAATTATAGTATCATCTTCATGAGTTAAACTATGCGAAGGATCGAGCTATGACTACTATAATGTGTACATTTGGGAGGTAGAGAGGAAGTGGGATGTTTTGCAATCTTGTTTTAGGAAGATTTTGTACAATGACCCAGAGTAAATACTAATCTGCAAATACTAATCTATAAATACTATAGGAACATAAAAATTATTTAATATGGGTTCTGTTTTTAAGAAACTTATGGTCAAAAGGAATTAAGAGGTCAAACTCTTTATCCAAATCCAAGCTCTGCAAATCACTAGTTCATTATTTAGGTGTGTGATCTTGGGGAGTCTTTACAAGATGTAATAAAAAATATATAGGGTTGTTGTAAAAACTAAGTTGATTAATTGGATGGCTGGATCTGTTTGATGGATTGACAGCTATAAAGCAACCTCATAATTCATTTAGCCAAGAGTTAATCTGCAGTCTTTGAGAACTACAAAATGTTTTAAGAGTCCTATACAACTCTATTTCATGCTCAGTTGTATTAAAAACCTTTAATCAATCACCCACCATAACTGATCTTTTACCCTAGATGCAGAGTGAAATTGTTATGAGCTTGTTTCTGCTTTTCTGCAAGTTTCTTTACCTGTGTAGTTCTGGCAGTCTTTACCGTCCCCACTGGTAACAGCCTCTCTGTGTACATGTAAGATAATCGATATAATTGTAGGATAGAAAAATGGAGTCCCATTTCACTATTGTGGGTTTGATGCTTTTAGATTTTATGATAAACTCCTCATAGCCTGCACCTGTGACAGGTAGGCAGTTAGATAACACCTACACATGTGACAGGGGGCCATTGACTGCTTGGGTGATTATTGGTCATTAATAAAATGGTACATGGTAAGAGATTTTTAATCATTATTCTAAAAATAAAAATAAATTTATACAATTCAGATTAAGTGGTTTTTCTCCATGTATTTTCTCTAAATGTGTTGCACTTTTAGCAATTCAACTTGACAGTATTTTACTGTAAAACATAAAATAGATAAAAATAGCTGCCTGAATTATGAAAAAAATAGATGTTCCTCTCACACTTTTAGTACATTTAAGTAAAATAGCACTAGATCAATTTCCTAGTTTTTCAAAAGTCATGAATTACAGGGAGGGTTAGAGTTTGAATTTAAATGTTGTCTACATCCTCAGAAATAATTAATATGGAAGAGAGTAAAATAAATTGATGAGTGGAGTATTCATAAATTACACACCAGGACCCAAAATATATTTTTCATGTGATACAGAAAATTGTAAATTAAATAATATACTAAATTATCATATTTGTAGTTTGTTTACCTATATTAATAATAAGATATTATCATTACACAGTTGCATAATTTATGGATTTTTATCTGTTTCATATCCAGACATGGTCAACTGTGCTCAACCAATCTTACCTGGAAAAATTTCTAAAGTAATAAGTTACCTCAAGCTCTTATCTCCTTGAACACCCATCTCTCAGCATGCACTTTCAATTAATGGTAAGCGTGCTATAGAATCACGTCTACCCAACAAGGGAGTGATGTCAAACTCTAGTTACCAAGCCGTGTTTTCATTACTAAAAACAGTAGATGGCTGTTTTATCTTTCCTTAGCTGAAGACAGTGGTTTTATAATTTCTTGAGAGTCACAAATGAATTTAATATTGTGCTATAAAGAGATAAAAAACACAACATTTAGTTTTTTAATTATGCATAGTATGAATTTTTCATTAGATTAAAAATAATGAATATATCACTTCATTTCAAAATGATTAATTAATAGAGAAATGGTATAGGTATTGAAGTACAGAAAGAGAAAGATGAAAGAATGAAAAGAAAAAAGGGAAAGAACAGAAGGAATCAGGTTGAGAAGTAGACAAAGCAGAAAAATATGTACTGGCTTCACAGATACTATTAATATAAGTTACGATAAATGGTTTTATCTTTTTAAATTATTTATACTGCAAATAAATTGATGTATGAGTTGCTACTTGCTGTTTATTTTTAAAATTTTTATTCATTAATTTATTTTACTCATTCCATAAACATGTATATGCTGGGATTACAGGCGTGAACTATCACATCCAGCCTTGCTCCAATCTTTAAACCATTTTGTATCCACTCAGAATGGGTTACCTGACACAAATTATTCCCAGAGTAATGTAAGCAGTCCTAATTCTATATGAAATCAGCACATTATACCCCATAAATGCATTAATGTATACATGATCTATGTGTTTATGATTTAATAAAAATTTAAAAAAAAGAATGATATCATTTCTGTACCTGATAAAACCCCACGAGGGCCTAGGAAATAAATGTTTTCCCTACTTCAATGACAGAGTATGGTGGAAGTTGTTATTTATAAAAATAAAATTGTAAGCTCAAAATAATTAAAATATCGCCCTGACTTGGCAGCAAGTAGTAATCTTCCCAATGGCACCCTACTGAGTCTGTAATTCCAGCCACTTCCTTTCTACTTATTCTTTGTTTGCAAGAGGTATGGAGTAAGTATACCTTTCCTGTTTAAGGATTAAATATTAAGTGATTGTTTGTCCTGGTCTAAGAGTCTTATGTAACTACCCGTATTTTCCCCATATTATAAAATACTAGAGGAGAGAAATTGTGCCTTAAATAAGAGCCCCACACAGCAAAATGCACCCATAGTAGCCAAAAAGAAAAAAAAAAAAAAAAAAAAAAAAGAATGTCTTCTTAATAGGAAGAAGTAAATGCATATGAATATTATGTTATATGCATTATATATTAGCCTTCAGAGAGAACATTCAAGGTAAATAATCTTTATCTAATTCCAAGAATCATTGTTACGAGGCCGTTGGGCCTACTAACTTCCTACCCAGTATGGTTAGTAACTGGAGGGCATTTACCTGTTTATGGGTTTGCTCAAAAAAATATGTTAAATTACTGGTGCAATTCTAATTCTTCAATAGTCAGAATGGGAGTGAGTAGTGTTTATGTCCCAGAAACTGATTAAAAAAATGTATCAGTTTATACGCAGTATTAGTGCCTAGCACACAAAAAGTGATGTGCTGTCTAGAGTAAATCTAGAATAAAGTAATAGAGCATTATGCTTTAAAATGTATTCCTTTGTTCTTTCGCTCTTCATCCTTTCTCTTTTTCTTTTCTTTGTCATCATCTCTGCCACTTATCGTTTCTGAATTGAGTGTGCTATGTTAGGCCAGCTGGAAGCTGGCATAGAAATCTGTAAGTGCATTGCCCATTGCATTAAGTCTGCAAATTCATTCTAGCAAATGTGCCGTGTCCCCAACTGCTGAACATCACTACTGTCACCTTTGCAGTACTGCCCTTGGGAAGCTACCCACTAACACCAGTGCCTAGTCCACCATTCAGAACAATTTTGGGAATCTCTGGAACGGCCATTAGAGCTGTCATCACATTACTATCCCGAATGTAATCAACATGTTTTCCTTTCAATGTTTTCTTTCTCTTCAGGCAGACAAAAAAGTCCTTAGGGGCCACATCAGGTGAGTAGGGAGGATGTTCTAATGCAATTATCTGTACATTGGCCAAAACCCCCCTCATAGCCTAGTGCCCTGTGAGCTGGTGCTTTGTCATCATGCAAGAGTCACACCTTTCTCCTGCCATGATTTCCAGTTAGATTTTCCTAATTGTTTCTCTATGAACATTTCTTAGGTCTTCTCAGAGTTAGCTGATGCCCTTCTTGTCAGTTCGGCTCATTGCTGGCCACGCTGACCTCTCTTCCTCAGGGGCTCTTCCTCTCCCCCCAGAAAACATTTAATCCCTGTGTACACTGCCCTTTGTTTCATGGCATTATCTTCATAAACTTGCACTAACACTTCACCAATTTCACTTTCCCTCTTGCCAAATTTAACAATAAATTTATTGTTTGTTCATTGCTTTAATTCAAGTTCACTTTCATGATGGCAAACACAAAAAAACTCAACAATAATAATGAACTCCACTCAGCAAGATGCCACCGCACATCAACTCAAGCCTGACTGTGAAACACTGAGGTACCAAAGTTAGGAAACCAAGTACAGTGCGGCCAACATAAGCACACAGTGGCAAGTTTGTGAATTTAATTGGATTCCAAGGCAGGACTCCATGGCTCATGCCTGTAATTCTAGCACTCTGGATGGCCTAGGCAGGTGGATCACCTGAGCTCAGGAGTTGGAGGCCAGCCTGAGCAAGAATGAGACCCTGTCTCTACTGAAAATAGAGAAACTAGCTGGGCATTGCGGTGGGCACCTGGAGCCCGACCTACTTGAGAGGCTGAAGCATGGAGATTTCTTGAGCCCAAGAGTTTGAGGTTGCTGTGAGCTATGATGCACAGCACACTAGCCAGGGGACAGAGATTCTGTCTCAAAAATAGTAATTGTATTGCAGAGAAAGAAAGAAAAATCACCCTAACTATGAAATCTGTTTATGTCAAATTCAGGAGATCTATCACTGTAATAGAAGTTCCAAATTCACTTTAGGAAAAATAGTCTGTGCTCCCCCAACATAAAATTGTTTGGATACTTTTATTTCAAGAGGATTAGCAATAAAGGTATTATGATTAGAAAAAGGAGTCTAGACCAGTTTTATTTTGAATATATTCATACATGCAAATTAAATAACATTTTCAGGGTGCTATAACACAATTTTAGAAATTACTGCATTTCAGTAATTCATTAGTATTTTAAAGTTATGTTTCTTTTTCACAAAATATAATTTGTCATTAATGCTTATATTTATAACAAAAAAGACTTCTTAACAAATCCCAGACACCAAGATGCTCTTTAATTATTTTTTGTTCACATTTTAACTTGGAATGAAAAACATAATTTACAGATCAGTATATGTGTGCATGTGTGGGGGGCTATTCATACATTAAATTAAATTGGAAGTATGCAAGTGTTACATAAAATATCTCATAAAGGGCAAGTATCATGATATATTCTAGAATACAATTATTTCAAAACAGGTCTGTGCCCAAATTTTACTCACAACTTCATGTGAATAATTTCATGCCCCATAGGAAGTCATGTGTTTAAAAACTGTAGTACCCTGTATATTGCTATCACAAAATGTAGGACATGAAATTTATTTTAAAGAGAGTTTTTCTATATGTATACATAATTAACATATACTAAAAACTGATAACTACATGCACATGTATATAATTTCTATATTAATTTATGTGCATATGCATATGTGTGTTTCCTATATAAAAATTAACAGACTAGAAAAAACAGTAAATTTATTCTGTTTTAGGAGAATTCTTGTGAAATATTTTTATTGTGGTCTTCTTTGATTTCGGTTGTGTTTAATTAGCATCCTACATAATAATAACGTTGAGGTAAATGACCTGTGATTTTGTAGTGGTCAGAATTTTATCTTTAATGTGCACTGGCTGTCTGTGTGAAGTTTTCATATGGTTGGTCATTCAAAATTATTCTGAAAGGGAAGAAGCTCACGCAGCCATGTTTCAGACTGGCAGAGACTGAAGCTGTGCCTTGCTTGCAGACCTTTAATTTCTCTACAGGAAGACCTCACGGCATGTTTGGTGCCCTCGGTGGCCTCTCATTAGCCCTTGACATTCACTCTGTGCCTTTGTGTGTCTGATGTTGGATGATACGTTCAAGTTTCTTACCTGACGTGACTCTAGAAACACAGCAATGAAAGTGAATTTCAAAGCCCTTGAAACCAAGTTACAGCTGTCTACAGCTTTTATATTTCTTAAGTTTTTAAAATACAAACCATCATTAATGGAAACCTCTATAACTTTTTAGACCTACTAATTCCTAAGGATAAATATCTTTATTGGGAGCTATGGTCCTGTGATAGAAACTTCCAGAAATCTCTTCAGGATCAAATAGTCTTTGCTCCTTCCTCAAACATAAAATTGTTGGGCTACTTTTATTTTAAGAGTATTATTAATTATGCTATTACTGTTATAGGAGTCAAGATTAGTTTTATTTTTAATACTTTGTTATTTAATTTAATGCAAATTAACATTTTCAGGGTACTATAAACCACATAATTTCCTTTAAAAAAAAAAAAAAAAACAACTCTGATTTTCAAAATCTTCTGATGAAGGCACTCACTTAAGGAACTACTTTACCTACCCGGGGTAAGTGGTTCTCAGTCCCATAAGGCATCAAATCCACTTGGTACAGCAAATATCTGAGGCTATCCCTTTGCTATTTTGACATGAAATTCATGGACAATATAATGTGTAAACCTATAAAAAAGCTGTAAAGTAATATTCTACCATCATGGAAGGAAAAAATTGAATGAGAATATTTTCAAATCTAAAATATAGGTAGTTCAACATTTAAATTCTCAAGCATATCCACAATGACAGTGATTCCAGATGCTTCCACCGTAGATAGATAGAATCTCTCCAAGTATAAGAGTTATCAGTGCAGAATGGGGTAGTTGTGTTGCAGTGTGTATTCAGATACCTCTAATGGAAATACCATGGAAGATACGATTTTCTTAAATGCTAAACAATTCTTGATAATGGTCAAATAAAACAAAAAAGAGTCTTTGGTTTACATACAAGTTGAACTTTTATAAGAATTAGTATATATAGTGTACATAAGTATATGCATATATGTATATATGTATACAATACTGTTATCATATAAGTCTTAATAATGTTACTATGCCTTCCCCACATGAATGCATGTGTATTTGTGTGCCTTTATATGTTTAACCGAGTTATGATTTAAGTGCAGATATTTATAAATAAGTTTTTCACACATACAGATATTCTGTGGGCCACTAAAAGTTTGTGGACATTGCAGAACCTTTCCTTCTTGTGTGTAGGACTGTGTCACCCACGGCAGAGCACAGCACCTCCACTTTCTGTATAATAGATGCCAGCAGCACTCACCTTCACACACCAACAAATTTCCTAACTTCCTTTAGGATTCATTGTCATCCTCTTGCTTATCACTGCTGGAGATATTTCTTACTCTACATCCTCCCATCACTTTATATCTCCTCTGTAATCTATTTTAATCTGGCTTCTCTATCGCCTCATCCTCCAAACTCAATGAACTGTATTGCAGTGGTTGTCATTAAGGAGTCTAAGTTACTAAATGTTCCCATCTACCTTTGAAGCAACCTTAGACACGGACTCTCCACCTGCAGCACCTCAGTGACCCCCGTGGAAATGCGCCCTTCCAGTGCTCCTCCCTCCTCCCTGGCTCATTTTTGCTGTCTCTTCTTCTAAGTAATCTTTTAACATTATAGTTCCTTATGGCTTGGTCCTAGGCCCTTTCTAATCTTCGTCACCTTTTCCCCATGGTTAAAATTTCCAACTAAATGTAAATGGCTTCTATAATTAGATTTATAGCTTAGATCTCTCTTGAGCTCCAAACTTATATATTAATTCAACTGCCTACTCAAAAGTTCCACATCACTATCTCACATGCATCTGAAATGCAATATGTCTGAGACTGAATTCATGTCCTTCTGCCCAAAACCTGGATTCCTCCAGTGTTTCCTGGCTTAGTAAATATGGCAACATCTGCCCAATTCCTCATGCCAGAATCCTAGGTGCCATCCAGGACACATCTACCAGATCATATAGTCAATCTGTTACCAGGTTCTATATATTCTATCACTTAAATAGCTCTTAAATCTATCCATAATTCTCCTTCCCATTTCTACCATCAACACAATAGTCTGTCAAAGCCATCCTCTATTCTTGCTTGGGCAAACTAGCACTTAACCTGTCTTTTCAGAAGTTCTCATTTCTCCTAGTTACCCCTTCTAAAAGTCTTTTAGGGAGCTTTTAAAAACATACAAATCTCATCACATCTCGCTATTTCTTTGATACCTTAGAGCAAGAGTCTAAAAGATATGGCTCGTGTGCCAAATGTGGACAATCCCCAAGTTTTGTAAATACAGTTCTCCTGGAACACAACCACGCTCATTTGTTTACTAATTATGTATGGCTGCTTCCACATTTTAGCAGCAGCGTTGAGTTTTTGCAAAAGAGTCCTCATGTCCCCCAAAGCCAAAGAGATGTATTGTCTTTGTAGGGGAAAAAATGGTCAACATATGTGTTGGATACATAAGCAATACGTCAAGTGCAGTGCCTCATACCTGGAATCCTAACTCAGGAGTCTGAAGCAGGAAGATTGCTTAAGCCCAGGATTTCAGCCAGACTGAGCAGCATAGCAAGACCCTATCACTATGATTTTTTTTTAATTAGACAGATGTAGTGGCACATGCCTGTAGTCTCAGCTAGTCAGGAGAATGAGGCAAGAGGATCACTTGAGCCCAGCAGGTTGAGGTTGCTGTGAACAATGATGATGCCACTGTGTTCCAGCCTAGGCAGCAGAGCAAGAGCCTGTCTCAAAAACAAACAAGAAAATGCAACAAATTACATAAAATTGTTTATATCACGTTCTCCAAATATAGCACTGGTCTCCTTAATATACGCACACCTTAGGACTGTGTGTGGTTCTTCGTACTTTTTTTCTCATAGACAAAGAGCTCATTCTCAGTCGCATTTTCTTTTCTGTTCAGACTTCAACCAAGTGAAGGGAATAATTATGTATTTGTCATCAATGATAAGGGACCCCAAAGAAGTTATTTGCAATAGCTTTCAAGGGTGTGCTCTTTGAGAGGCAGCCTCCAGCTCGCTCTCCCTCACTCAGACCTTCACTTGCCAGATGTGACGTGCCTTTTAAAAGGAATGCCAAGATAGTGTGTCTGACTTTCCAAAATAATTTAACAGTCTATCTTGAAGCACATTCATTATTAAGTAAATATTTATTCAGGATGTTCTGTCTTTTGATTCTGAGTGTAAGTGATTCACTGGTAAAGTGCTAACGCTACCCCAAAACTCTCAAGGAGGTGGACGGTACCTCGCACAGCTGAGCTGCATTTTGTTAAACTCTCTTCTCATCTAATAGTCCAGTAGAAAGTTCCCAGAGAAACAGAATATAAGGAGCATTGGTAAATTTGATGTCTCACTTTTTGATTAAGTAGTAACCTGTTTTACAGATAGGAGAATTTATTGTGTTATGATGAAAGGACACATTATGATCAGTTGCTATGTTTTGATAACTGAGTAACAGGCTTTTAGACTGATACAAATGACAGATGGATTAAATCCCTCTTGGTTTAACACACTTTGTGATGATTATAATATCCACTGTTATCACTACTAGATGCATCCATTACTGTGTTGTTCCGTGCATAAATTATGAATATCATATTTCACAGTTAAATTTGATGAATAGGTATTCCCAATTCTCATTAGGTTTTATATTTCTACATCATTTTTGAGATAAATTATTTGAAGATACTTGTTCTAAAAGCCATTCAAGTGGTAAAGGCAGGGTAGTCCTGTAGCAAAGTGTTAAAAAAAAAATTATCCAATACACAAGCCAAGATGGCTCCTCAGAAGCTCAGGTTTTATGTAAGACATCCTTTCTGTCTGTAAATTCTAAAATATGAATTTATTACAAGGTATTTTTTGGACTGTGGAAACATAAATGTCTCTGTGGAGGACCAGGTAGAGACCATCACCAAAGTTGACATTCATTCTATACAAAGTTTACCTGAAAGGCAATTTCACTTGCCTGCCCGAGATACTAAGGCTGATAAAATCCATATGCTATTTTATGTACATGTGATCATATGATATCCTGCGTAATTGCCATGATATCATTAATGTTGACAGTTCAGAGGACTGTTTTTAGGTGTTCTCTTCCCCTTGAGTTATTCTTTTTGAGCATTTCTCTAAAGACCTTATTTGCTAATGTTCATTTCTATCACTGTCCCATCTCACTGATCTTCTAATTATCCAAAGGAGAGTTTACTTCAGGAAGGGAGTGGGAGGTGGTCTCTCCAGCAGAGCAGAATCAGTAGTCTTAAATTCAGGTGGTGAGAACAAGCAAGGAGTCTTACAGTATAATACAAACATAGTTTGTATTTGTTAACTCCCCCGCCCACCAAGCGTCTGACTTCTCTGAGTTTCTGTCAGGGCCACACAAGATTCCAATGGACCCAGGGCCGTGCTTCTCAGCCCTAAATCCCCTTTTCCCTGGAACTCAACTATGCAAAGAGATCTTCTGCTTAGCAAGTCGCCTCAGTAGTGCATTTGCCTTCACTACTTGCAGACTCCCCTCTGCTTAAGGGGAGAACCGCAGATGAGTCAGGAAAGGAGAGAAAGCAGGCTTCTGAGACATCACATCAATGTCACACGGAGGCATTGATGTGACTTCTCCATCCTCTGGGCTCATATAGCCTAGGAAACTTCAGATTTGAAAGACAGAATGGCTATCAGAGCAAACAGCAGGAATTTGAAATGAGAAAGATCAGACAGGGAAATAAAACCTCCAACTCCCATCCCCAAATGGAGTTGGGTTAAAGAAAAAGCCAAATGATGCTGAGATTTAAAGAGATGTAGAACAATTTTGTACACTCATGTTGCATAAATCAATTCACTGAAAGTTGTTCATATGCAGTAAATAGTTATTTTGTATTTACTATGTATGTAACAAGGCAATCTTTGCCTTAGATCAGTTCATTGTCAAATGATTAATGCTTTAATTAATTACCCATCTGTCTAATAGCAAAATACTGTATAATTTCAGGAAACAATACTTCAAAATTACAATTAGCTCAGAATTTTGCAAATGTCATGCCAAGGTCATTGACAATACTTTCTCTCAGCATGCTCCATGGCTCACAGTCATAAATCTAACACACACACCCACACACGCTCACACACATACCCATCTCATTCCTTAGTCCCATTTTTCAGTTACTTCCAGAGGCACATACCTAAACAGCATTCCCTGAGAAACAGGATAACACAATAAATGCTTCCACACAGCACTTAAAATGGCAGCTTTCAAGATGTACAGAGTTTAAAAATTACCTTAGCTTATTCATAGCACGATTATTCATTTGCCTAAGTCCATACTGACGTCTAACCACATCCCACACTCTGCCCCACTAATAGCCCAGTTGGACCTCTGAGTTGTGGAATTGTGCTATTCAAAGTTTAGTTAGATGTTTTTCTCATCTATTCTTTTCAGAGCCAGTTGTCCTGAGTTACAATGTCAGTAAGGTCTTCTGCTTGTGATCAGTGTAACTGAATTATGTTAATGACAAACTACTTCATCACAGGGTATTTTTCAGGTCAGAAGCTGAGATAAAGACCAGCAAGTTTCCCAGAGTTTTCTAGACACACCTTATTAATCAAAAAATAAATTCTTACCTCCCTGTTTGTTGGTTTTTCATAACAGCAAACATCTCTGTGGAACTGAATTGTCCACTACATACTCCTAACATGTTTTCTTTTTATTACCACTCCAGGGAAAATGTCAAAGACATCTTGAAAGTGGGATTTGTTTGTTATCTTCTTTTGTAATAAGAAAACATAGAAATTCAAATCATTTTTTTTCTTTCAAAAACATGCAGAGTTCCTTAACAATCAAATATGAAAAAAAATAGTCATTCAAAAGCACCAAGAAGATAAAAAATGGAAGACATTTCAGACTGCAGCTTAACAAAAGGCAGAAAATGCTGTTAGCAATACTTGTTTATCTCAAAAATGTTAAGACTGTTTTTTGCAACAACTTTATGACAGTGATTAGTAAGCAAAAGATTAGTTTTTTAAGACTCCTAATTTCCAAGACGACCTTTTCTTACTGACTCTAAACAGCTTTGTTTCTACTGACACACACACACATAGTCAGTCACACACACTCATGCACACCCACTCATACACACACAGTCGCACACACACTGACACATACACTCATACACACTCATACACACTCTCACACACACACTCACACATGTACTAACACACACACTCATACACACACTTTCACACACTCACACAATACCAATTCACGTCAATCTCTCTAGTTTTTCCCCACATCTGACAATGTCCATTTTCTTTGGTCAGATAATAAGTTTCAATAGTGGAATAACAGAGTGCAATTTGTTTTCAGAGCCTGTGCATGACTTTGAAAACGAAAGGCTGAAGTCAAAGCTTGGCTTGCCTACTAATGTGATGTGTTCTCTCTTGATTAATCACCTACCAATAAGTATTTGTTCAGTTAATTTCCCTGTGGCTCCTCCTCTAGCTCCTAACCCCACTATCCATATTCTATAGATTTTTTTATGAGAAACTGTGTTCAACAACAGGTTGTGACCTCATCTCTCCAATCACCAACATTTTACAAAGAGTGGACGGTTATATATGACAAATTAGTTGGTTCCTTCATTAATCTATGTCCAGAAAGTACTTATTGAGAGCCTTGGGACAAGAGCTGTATGGGATGATGAAAGATATTTAGAAAGATAAATGAACATAGCCAAGCAGTCCAGTATCTTGCCATCTAGATTCTAGATTCTAGAAGGAACCAAGAGAACTATAAATAGTTAAAAATAATGTAGCATGGCGTACGCTGCAATTCAAAACAAATGCATTTAATTAATTTCTCTACAGAGACCCACCAACTGTGCTTTCACACTGACTATCTCATGTTGCCAGTTGGGCATCACTATTCTAATTTTAGAGATGAGAAAACCAAGGCTGGGGAGAGTGGTTATTTCCCAACGTTGCCACGCTGGTAAGCAGCAGAGTGGGGAGGTGGATCTGGCTTTCATGATTCCAGGCCCCAAGTCTTGTACCGCAGGGAAGAGAGGGCTGAGTCATGCCTAGGGAAGGCAGTATTTGGCAAGACTGAGGAGTCACTGCTTAATCTGAACACAGAATGTGGAGCAATAGTTCCAATGTCCTTGCTGAGGACGAGACCATTAGTTTGCTAAGGCTGCAGTAAAAATGCATCACCCACACGGGACTTAAACTAGAGAAATTTAATTTTCGTATGTCTGGGGTCTGGAATTCTGAAATTAAGTTATCAGGAGAGTTGGCTTCTCTTTGGCTTGTGGACGCCGTCTTCTTCCTGTGTCTGTGGATGGTCTTTGCTCTGACTATCTGCATCCAAGACTCCTCTTCGTAGTAGGGCATCCATCCTGTTTGATGAGGGACCATCTTTATGACCTAATTTGTCCTTAATCACCCTTTTAAAGACCCTGTCTTCAAATATAGTCACATTCTGGGGTACCAGGGGTTATGGTACAAATTTTGGGAGAGAAACAATTTTATCTTGTAACAGAAGGTAAAAGGCCACAGGGACAAGGCATGGGGATTGGGAACCACAGTGGGAGTGCAAATTCAAGGCTAGAGCAGAGAAGACACAGGACCAGATGGGAGGTGAACACCGCGATGAAAGGGGGAAAGGGAGACTGGAACAGAGTGGAGATGTCTTCAAGGTATTAGGAAGGCTTTTAAACTATAAGGAATTATCTCAAGTTCTCCCTACAAAAATGATAATTGAGAGTTCAAGTAAAGTGAATTTGATAACAGTGTTTGGGATAACTTATTTTATATATATATAAAATGATGCTCTAATAATTTTAGGATCTTAATTTTAATCTATTTACTGATAAAAATATGACCACTCAGCCATAGTTTATATTTTATCATTTCTAAAAATTTTAGTGGTTATTTTTATAGGACTTGCCATTACTTTTAGATAGCACTAGTGTATATTTTGGACATACATATATTTTGGACATACATAAAAAATATATTTTCTTACTACATATTTGAGGTTACATTAAGTATCCATATGTAGTCTACTTTATATAAACTAAACTCTCATATTTGCTATTTTTCTCAATTCAACAATATTTTAGGTGAAAAGTCACATGATTATATAATAGAACTCTTTCTGTGCTTAGAAAAATACTATCTAATGATTTCTGTGTGTAACAAAATCTAATTTTCATGGGATACACAAGTTCACCAGACACTAAATGTATGCAAATTGAATACAGTGGGTTATATGAATTTTATCTTTGACTCACTTTATATAGAGTGCCGCTGTTTGCATCCTAAGAAGTAATCCCAATTTGTCTGTAGACTAGTGGAGTAATTATCATGGTGGGTTTGCTGCTCCAGTCTTTGCTTCTTGTTTTGCTTTGTGCTACCTTTCTCCCTTCTCTAAGCTGCTACTACTTTTATTTATTTATTTTCCACTTCTGATCGTGCAGGGATATGAAGACCAGAAAAAAAAAATGCTTCTTCTTTTACTACCACTCTTCCATAATAAGACTCAGGAGTTTGGGAAAGCTGAACTTTTAAGGCTGCAAACTTCATGGATTAACGGGATTTAATTACCCACTAGAATGTCCCAGAAGGTCTAAGTCACTAGTTAAATAAAATAAAATAAATAATTACAAGATGACAGAAAAGTTTTTATATTCTTTTTTTTAATGCACCTCTTATACATAGTCCTGAAAGGCCTTTCCCACTTCTTACAGGTTAACGATCAAACCTACCTCTCTTTCTACAGTTAAAGTTCCCTTGGAATGTAGCCACACCCATTCATAGTAAACATGCTGCCTTTGATTAAAGTTTTGGCAAGATCATGGCAAAATTGAGTAATTAATACAAAGCCTGTTCAACCTCAGAAATGAAATTATTTACTATCTGACCCTTTGGTTTAGGGTAATGAAATTTGCACACAAATTGCACACAATAATGTACATATTTTAATATGTGACAATCCAGGTTTTCCTATCAGCCTTAGTCTGATAAAAGTAATAAGTATAGATCTCCTATCAGCCTTAGTCTGATAAAAGTAATAAGTATAGATCTTTTCTTTCAATCTATTGTACAATGTGGTCAATACCGCTAATTGAATCCTGAACTTTTGAATCCTTTATTTTCACCGAGAAAGTAAATCTCAGATCTTTTCATTGTAAAGAGTGTCAAATATTGGGCAGTACCTGTGGCTCAAAGGAGTAGGGCACAAGCCCCATATACCAGAGGTGGTGGGTTCAAACCTGTCCCCAGCCAAAAAAAAAAAAAAAGCAAAAAATAAATAGTGTCAAATATTTGAGGTGATGAATAAGTTGATTAGAATGATTTCATCATTCTGCATTGCATTCAAAAATCATATCACTCTGTATCCCATAAGTACACAAAACTCCAATTTTTCAATGTAAAACAAAAATAAACAGATAACATTTTAAAAATAAAAAGAGAGAGGAAGCATCTACTCAGCTGCAAGTGATTGTTGTACCAAAGATTACATTACAGGGCCTACGTTGCTAAATCTTTTGATTTTTCAAGAGAAGCCAGAAATTGCCATTTTATGGGAGTTTTCTTGGTTTTTAAATATAGAATCAGTTGAGTAAGAATAAGAAACAAAACCAGTATAAAGGTCAAAGAAAATTTGTGCACAAGATTCATTTTATGATGTCAGATTTACAGCTCACGACAAGCCCAAGTCTTGATAGCCTTCTTGTAATGGCTGTCGTTCTGGAGCATAAGTCAGTAACTCTTTTCTATGACTTTTTTTTTGTCCAAAATGGCCCTGATCCTAGCTTATCTAATGAAATGGGATTTTACTGCATTGTCATAGTTTTCATTTTTTTTCTGGAAACTTCCAAGGCCCATACCGGCAAGGCAGCCTGTGATGAGTTGTGACATGTGTCCTATATATCAGTTGTCAACCTGAGTGATGCCAGAGTGAAGAGCTGTCATTTTGTACCAGAAATCTCTTTGCTTTATTGCCTGTTGCTTCAGAGTCCAACGTTCAATTGTATTTGGGTGCGCATTAGAGCTCATTACCTCCCACCTAAGAGTTTTGTCTGACAATAGTAAAATAGCCATATTTCACTGTAATTGTAAATCTTTATATCACACTCACCAATTTTTTCTTTCTTCTTACTCAGTTGTCCATCAACAGAGCTGTTAATAGGGTGGTTTCTTCTTTCAACTATAATCATTTCAATTTATACTATATTTTCTCATTTGTCACAAAGGCCAGATAAGACTTCAGTAGCATTTTTTTAATTTACTTTTATTGGGTAGTGCATTTATTTGTATTTATTTCCTAGGGAAAGTTAGTACTATGTTAATTATTTCCATGCCAAGAGATAAATGCATTCAGCTTGTCATTTGACATTCAGGGAATTGGACTTTTCAAGTAGGCTGTCCACGGGAATGATTTAAGTCAGTCACCTCATTTTCTTAATGCTATGCCAATTTCAAATTTTTGGACACATTTTTTACACTGTGGGTTTCAGTAAACATTTTAAAACTTTACATAAAATTGGCCATGAGAGAATTAAAAAGTAATGTGAATGGGTGGCAGAGGAATAGTAAGGTCAAAGATCTTGCCTTCCACCTAACCTTTAGAAATCTGCCATTCTCTATGCTTTACTGTTGCAGAAGTTCACCATAGATCCTCTCACTAATAATAACCCCCTTGCTGGGCAGCTCCTGTGACTCAAAGGAATAGGGCACTGGCCCCATATGCCGAAGGTGCAAGGTTCAAACCCAGCCCCGGCCAAAACTGCAAAATAAATAAGTAAATAAATAAAAATAATAACCCCCTTGCTTATAAATGAGGTATTGTAGAATGTAATTGGAAATAATATTAGCAAGAAGACTTTACTCAAGAGTAAATATGTTTGTAAAATTTCTCACTTGAAAGTTTATTAAATAATTCTATGTAAACTGCCATATTATAGAGAGTTTCAGGGAAGTAAAATGAGGCTTCCAAAGTTATAAAGATTGTAAAATAAAAGTTGGATGGGGTGGGATGTAGAAAGGGGAGGAGAATAAGATCATTAGCTCATATTTGCCAGTGTATCTAGCAGACTATGTTAAATCTCACAATGTTTCAGATCCCAAAATATTAATGCCACCTAATTTTTGCTCCTGTCCTCAGTAACTTATAGCATATTCTCACTGAAGCTTCACAGTGACTCCTTGAAGTAAGGGTGCCATTCCTGTAGTCTACTCAAAGGGGGTGCAAATTTGAGAGGTCTCATGCTTGTCCAAGGCCATCCAGCTAGAAGGACAAAGGGTCAAAAAGGAAGCTGAGAGTTTCACCGCATACCACGAGTCCCTTCACAGTTGCCCACAGAAACAGCTAACCTGTGTATGTTAGTTAGCAAATATTTTCATCAACACTTTGCAAATTCTTTACTTCATCTATCTTATGGATTTAACCAAAGATAAAATAGCATGCATTTTCAAATGCAAGCATATGCATGTTCTTTGGCACAAACATCAATACAAAATCCATATTATAGTTGGTGCACATGAAAACAAATGTGACATATTGAAGATGCTCTAAATTTTTTAAATTATTTTTCTCTAATCCTTTATCAATGTTTATCATAATGTGATATGAAGTCAAGTTGCACCAAAATCACTTGGTATCCTTATTTAAAATATTCATCCTCGAATACAAGCCCCAAACTATTTAACCAGCATCTCCATGATGGGAATAAGCCATTTACCATTTTCCAAAAAGGAAGAATAAGGCACACTGAAGTGTGAAAATTGCAGCTAGATTTATGGAGTTCTGGTCCAAGTACAGGTGGTGAGCATGTAGTTATCCAGTTCTGGAGCATTTAATATGTCTCAAAACATGGTCTATAGAGGAAAGTCATTCAATAAATATTTCAAGTGAGTAGAATTAAGCTCCACTTAATTCTGGAGCAGACAGGTAATTAAACAAAAATGAATGAAACTAGCCAGTAACTATACACGTTTACCTGAATTTCCCTTCACTCAAGTATAGTTGACTGTGCTCTGGAAATTGGAAGCAGCTTAGTTCTTCCATGTTTATTGCAGTTACTTTTATTGGATACAATTTTTAAAAATTGGGCACTCCTGGATAACAGGCTAAAAAAAGAGAGGTACAGTGAAGAGCATGGAGTCAAAGGGGGGTAATATGTATATATATATTGTTTGTTTGCTTGGTTGTTTTTTTTTTTTTTTTTGCAGTTTTTAGCCAGGGCTGGGCTTTGAACCTGCCACCTCCGGCATATGGGGCCGGCACCCTACTCCTTTGAGCCACAGGCACCGCCTGGTAATTAATATTTTTAAAAAGATAAAGTTTGGTAAAAATGAGATTTGGGGAAAATGAAAGGTTAGTGAAGGAAAAAAAAAACGTTAGAATTAGACCTTCATCCAGGAAACAAACTGACGTGATTATAAGATTTAATGATGGAAGTGGCCAGAGAGTCATAACATCAGAAGGGCACATAACATCTGGCCAAAGCCAAAAGCAGAGAGTTGAAACCTCTTGCAATAAAATCAGAAAAAAATATAAAGACATTAATTGAAACAGTAAGAGGAGGAGATTCTGCAAATTGTCTGATCAAAGGATGGTAAATCTTTCTTAATAAACAGCCTTCTTATTAACATGATACATATATGGATATTATTAGAACATTTCACTTAAGGTTCTCTTTATTGTTCTATCTTTAAAAACTGGCTGTATCTATGAGGACTTTCATGTATTCACTCTGGATGAATGGATGACCTCTCCTCAACTTACTTCATCATAGGCTCTTAAGTCCTTCATATTCCCTGAATTCTGGAACCTTCTAAAATTAAAGAACACATACAATTTTGGTGCCTGGTAGATGATGCTTTAAAGTTGAAGTGATCCAAATGAATCGAGAATGGTTTAGGAGACTCACATGAATCAACTTTATGATGGACATGGAATCTGTAAAAGATTCTAAAATGAGAGGATCTAAATTGACAGAGACCAAAGGATGTGGTTTTCCAAGTGAGTCACATGTTATGACTTGCGGTAGGAAATGAAGATGGGTTATCACAGGACCAGCCTGGAGATGAGAAACTGTGGTGTGGGACTCTGATAATGTTTGGTATGTGCTACCAGAGTTATGGGCCCAGAGACACAGAAAGGAATGTGAACAGCGGAAAAGGCAAAAATGGGGAGAAATTATTTCTTCAGGCAGAGAGCTCTATTCCAGACATTAATTCTAGATACTGAAAAATTAGAGGGAAAAGACTCTGGACATACTCAAAAACACAGGTGAAAGAGAAATAGGAAGACCTGACATTAGAGAAGTGTGTGAATCACAATGATTAATAAATCCCTAAAAGGACAGTGAATGGGGGTGGGGGGTGGGGAATCCACATCATAAGTCCTTCAACAGGAGGAAAAAAAGAGAACCTTATAAGGAACATACACAGCAAAAAAAAAACATATATAGTCAAAAAGGCACAAAGAACAACGAAGAAGTAGGGAGCAACTTGGATAAAAAGGGCAGAAAAATATCAAAAAACTGAGACAGGTTGGACTGTAGATACTTCTAGACTGAAAAGCAAATCCTCCTACTCAATATGATCAACACAAAACTGGGAACTACATAGATAATGTACGCTGAAAGGTCCAATTAAATGTCTCGTAACAGCATGCTCTGGGTGCATAATAAGTTAATTAATCCAGCATTCCTTCTCAACATTGCTCCTTTTTATTCCCCTAGCAGATATTTGGGGATTTTCCTCAGTGCTTACACACATGCATAAATTTCCTGGAGGGAGGTTGGTGATTACAGTTCCCCAAATTAATTTTCCCAGTCACAGCCCTCATTACTAGTTAATTGCTCTCATCTGACAAAGGTAGGAAGGACGGGGAAATCAAAGAGCAGACATTTCAGCAACCTCAAATTAGCTGGGTGGTTCCCCCAAATCATTGAAGCACTCAGCACTAGAGTGCCCGAACTCTACGTCACACTGGCAGAACTGCCTTGGTGACTTCAGAGAAAAGCCCCAAAAGGTAATAGGAAACAGCCTGGCAAATCTGTGTAATTTAAACTTTTCCATGGCAGGAAGTAAGTTATGGAATAAAAAGAAACCCCAAACCCCATCCCCTGCAATATTGGGGTAGCAGTGGTAGAACACTGGAAATATGCCCACATCACCACTCTGGATGGGGGGGCTCCTGAGAGACGTCTGGTGAGGAGGACAGAGAGAGGACAGGATGTCTGCTCCCCAGAGTGAAAAGCAGCTGTAATACTCTGAGGAGAGGCAGTCTGAAAGCATAACGAGTTTCTCCTGAGAGCCACAGACGTTTAGGCATGGGAACTGGAGCTACCTGCAGACATGATCTTTTTTTCAGGGGGTCATAACCCAATGGAAAAACAGATGAGTAAACGTGCAATCAATGTGCAGTTCTAATAAAGCTAAACAATGAGAGTTATAAGGAAGGTAACTGTGGGGAAGATAACTAACTGGGTTTGAGTCATAACAATGGGTCATCCACTCATTCAGACAGTATTAATTGTAAAGATAGACAATGGTAGCTATTCAATATGTTAGTACTTCATAGCTTTCAAGGTAATTCAGACAGATTCTACCTTTGCTATAGCAGGATTAGAAATTAGGGAAAGCTTTATTGGCTTAGTTTCACAATCTATGCTTGGACAAGATCTTATATATTACATCATTAATTAGTGACATGAATGATTTCAAATTTTCTGAAGTATAGTCTAGTGATTTTTCCATATATTATCTATTCTGTTTTTTCAATAATTACCTGGAGAAAATAAGCTAAATTAGCCTTGGTTATGGATTTTAAATAAATAGTATAATGTAATGTGGAAAATGAGATGGTTTGCATATTGAAAGGTGGGGCAGGATTACACAGCAACGTGACGCACATTATCAAGGTTGACTTCCCTGGCTTGTATGTCCATAAAATTCGGAATAGGGATAGTTGATGTTTTTGTTAAAGTTTCTTTCTTTCTTTTTTTTTTTTTAATTGAAATTCACTCTTATTAACTCAGAAGTTCTCTTTTTTTACTTTCTTATATTCAGAAATAAAGGTTTCCACCACAAACCTTCTTTATATTGGTGATGATAAGTGTACCCTTTAAATACTACACAACATAGGTAGCTTCAGATTTCATTGTCAGTGAACACTGCTTATTTTTCTGAGTCACAGGGATAATAAAGAATAATTTCCTTTTTAACTATTACAGAGCTATAAGCATTTTTTTCTCAGATCTTCCAAAACAATTTTTCTAAAAGCTTGTGTCAAGTTTCTTTCTGAAAGCATAAGAGATTCTTCAAAGATTGTAATATGATGAGAGAAAAAAAATCCATGGGTAAATTGGGCTTGAGTCCGTTTGGTATAAGATAAATACACAAATAGATTTGAGACATTTGAGCAGTGAGATTGGCTACATTGTGCAGCTTTCATTTTCTAATAAGTAAAAGTAGACTTATTCACTTACAAAGAAAGATTTTTTTCCTTTTTTTTTAATTCTCTAAAAATAATACTTTTGTTTTTACAATTTTTATTTTTTAGATATCCTATAACACCATAATAGCAGGGGACTTTAACACTCTTCTTACTGAGCTGGACAGATCCTCTAAACAGAAACTAAACAAAGATACAAGGGACTTAAATGTGACCCTAGAACAACTGTGCTTGATAGACATATGTAGAACACTCCATCCCAAAGCTAAAGAGTATACATTCTTCTCACTGGCCCATGAAACATTCTCCAAAATAAATTGTATCTTAGGACACAAATCAAACTTCAACACAATCAAAATAACTGAAAATTTACCTTGTATCTTCTCAGACCACGAGGCAATAAAGGTAGAACTCAACTCCAACAAAAATTGTCATCCCTACACAAAGGCATGGAAATTAAATAACTTTATGTTGAATGACAGCTTGGCCAAAGAGGAGATAAAAAAGGAATCATTAACTTCCCTGAGCATAACAACAATGAAGACACAAGCTACTAAAATCCGTGTTAAAGTTTCCTACAAGGCACACACATGCTGACTTCCATCAGCCTACAAAAATGCTATTTGGCTTAATAGCCAAACAGCCTTGGTGGGGTAACCCCAAAGAAATAGAACAGTCTGGAAAATAACAGTGTTATGGGCTGAATTGTGTCCACCTCCCTGCAAATTTATATGCTAAAGTCCTAATGCCCAATGTGAATATATTTTGGAGATAGCCTTTAAGGAGGTTATTAAATTAAAGTGAGGTAATGAAGGTCTTCCCTAGTCCAATAAGACTGGTGTCCTTATAAGAAGAGTAAATTGGGACACAGAAATGCACAGAGGGAAACCCCCATGAAGAGTGGAGATCCCAGAAGGCACCAACCCTGGAGCATCTTGATCCTGGGCCTTCAGCCTCTGAGACTGTGAGAAAATACATTTCTGTTGTTTAACCCACATCACCCTCTGAGTCTGTGGGACTTTGTTGTGGCAGCCATAGAAAACTAATACAAAACTTATTTTCTCTCCATGGTTGAGAATCAATGGAATGATCTGTGCAAATAATTGAGTCTTTGCCTATTAAAATCCCTGTCCCTGTAGATAAATGATAGAAAAAAATAGGAATATGCAGTTCATGAAAGGAAACACACTCAGTGAAGACTAGTACTCTTTTTTTTTTTTTTTTTTTTTTTTTTTTGGCTGGGGCTGGGTTTGAGCCCGCCACCTCTGGCATATGGGGCCAGCGCCCTACCCCTTTGAGCCACAGGCATTGCCCAAGACTAGTACTTTTATAACTCTGTGAACTGGCTAGATGGTGTGGCCTGAACCTTGGGCCGATGCTGCACTACCAGCATTCCAGGCCAGTAGAAGTCTCTGTGGTACAGTCAGTCTGCTCCAAGGTCTGAAAGTTGATGTCCAGTGGCTGATTACATCAGCCAGGGTCACCAATTCAGGGGGGGTGCCAGATGGGTGGACAAAGTCTTTAGGACTACTGATGATTCTTATGTCCAGTGCTGTTGTGAGGGGGGAAATAATGAAGCTTAAGCAAGAAGTTGTGATTGTTTTGTGTCCTAAAACATGGAAAGTAGGGTCCATGGTGTTATTATTAAAACATCTGGAACATACTGACAGCAGAACGGAACACTATAATTTAACTTTTAATGCTCTTTACACTTGATTCCCTGTATTGTCTAGAAAGGACTCAGCAATGATTTAGGAAAGGAGGAATAAGATTTCTTAACACATATGTTACTGCTGATCCAGCTACTTTGATAATAGGATAAGGATGCAATATGTAATGTTTCTTAGTTTAAAGATAGATAGATAGATAGATAGATAGATAGATAGATAGATAGATATATAGATAGACAGACAGTAGATAATGTACCTTAGTTTAAACATCATTAAAGCTCAATTTGTAGATCCCAGTTACTAAACTAGTATCAAGAATGGCTTAACATGACATTTAAAGCTGCAAAACCTCTATGTCAAACTGCCCAGGACTCAGATATAGTATTGTTTTGCCTTATCAATTTTTATTGATTTTTCTTTACTTGTAAAAGGAAATAAGCCTTTGAAACTCTGGGTATTTAAAAATAGAGGTTGTCTTCATCAGCTGAGGTTGCTGGACCCCTTCCCCCTCATTGCAAATGTATCTTACAAAATAGAGAGAAGGTGTGATCCTTGCCTTTGAGTCATTTGATATCTGTATATCATTTAAAAAAAAAATCAAAACTAAAGGTATCCCAACATCACATTCACCTGCACATTGCGTGTGTATTTTGAGAGGGGAGTGTGCTTTTATGTGACAGATGTAGTGACAGTATTTCTAATTCTGCTCAGAGAGTATCCAAGAGGTCATGAGGGAAAATGGATGCATTTTGGCAGATGTGGGGTTGAATGTTTCCCCTTTATGTGGAACAGTGTAAACAGAGCTAGGGATGATCCTGAGACTATTCATGAAATGGATGGCTGGAGCCCAGCCTAAACCCTTCAGAACCCTGCTAGCCCACGGTGACAGCCTGCCTAGCACCTGGCACATTGGTCATGGATAGCGTGGGCTAATGTACAGTGATCTGAATGATGCCTTTCATTTGCACCAAAGCAAAGACCAAGTCTTATTTGTTTAACACCATATACCCTCTGTCTTAAACAATACAAGACACATGCAAATGTGTAATAAATACATGAGGGCAATGAAAGCTGGGGGAGATCTGGGAAGTGGGAAAAGAGATGGGAATAAAAAAATAGATGGAGAATTGGAAAATTATAATTCAAGCATTGAAATGATTGAAGAAGTTTCAGAATGACATCAGTTAAACATTACATAAGACTAAGGAAGAAAGGTGATGTCAGACAGTAAATAAAAAGTTTTCTCCCTGGAGCCCAGATGTTAACAGCATCTTCTGTGGTTGAGCAATGTGACCATCAGTAAGAAATGCTTCCTGAGGGTGGGTCATAAGTAAGACTTAGGGGATCTGAATAAATCAAGAGAAGGAAGGACCATACTACAAATAATGGTCAGAGTAAGGAAAAAGTTCTGGCAGCAAAAATGAGTAAGACAAATTTAGCAAATTTCCCTGAACTGGAGGGCAGTAAAGAGTTGTAAAAGCTAGGTGAGAAGGCATATTGGGACATGCTAAACTGCAACTAGTGACTTTTCACTAATGCACAGGACAAATTCTAACAGCAAGACATGGAAAACAGATCAGTTAAGAAGCTTTTGTACTAATCCAGGCATGAAGTCACATGGATTTGAAATATGATACTGTGATACTGGCAGTGAAAATAGTAATGATGGGATGAGTGGGAGACACAGACAAGGAAATAAGTAGAAATAAGAATTGATAGGCCATAACAACTATTTAATCGAGTAGTTGACCTTCTTAATCTTAGTGTTAGCACTATGATGCTATTGGAAAAGAAAATTCAGGACAAGGAGCTACTTGGGGACAAAGAGAAATATTGACTTTGGGGACATGATGGCAATATCCCAAAGTAAGAATGTTGACTAGACATTACAAGACAAGACTGGAATTCAAATGGAAGGTCAATCATAGAAATGCAAAATGAAGTTTGTGAAGCCATAAAAAAAAAAAGAATGAGCTGTCCACAGACCACAAAGCACACACACTGCATCTCAAGGGAGGCCTCTATTCAAGGGAAGTTGGAAAGGAAAACCAGAGAAAATAAAAAAAATAGGCTTTTTAATTCAAATGCTGATTTGGTTCTTTGCTTATACGTTCATTTCATCCCACTTTCTATGTCAAAATTACATTATAATATATTAAATACTTAACTAAAATTTAATGAAGTCTATAATCTTTCTAAATGTCTTTAAAACTTACTTTATGTCTATGTCATGTAGAGACAAAATCATCAAATTTGAAATCTAGAATCTTGGCAGTCACTCTTTAGGTGTTTGCCTTTAGAGTGGGCAAGTTAAATTTTAAAATCAGAGTCTTTTGTTATAAAATCAGGGTGAGAAATACTGCACAATGTTCGTTTGATAATCACCTGTACAACGCAGATCAAGGAGGCCTCTGCATGTAAGGTCGATGTTAGTCCCTGAATCTTTCCCACACTTTTTAGAAAATACAACATGGAGAGTCTATAATTCAGTATTTATAGAGAATACTCACTTATTCATTTGTCTCTGAGTGTCGGTTATGGTTAGGTTGTGTTCCAGAAGCAGAGGATACACAGAAAAAGAGGCCAGGTCTTCTCATCTTCAGGTCACAGACAAGTGGGAGAAAGAGAAACAAGCTAAAAGTACATGTAATTCAGGCAGTAATAAAATGCTTTGTAATAAAATAAATCAGAATAAGAGAATGACAAGCCTTGTGTGGGAGCAGCTCTATGTCAGATATGACACTCAAAGGACGCAAGACAGCAGGAGAGAGAAAGAGAGAGAGAAAAGAAGGAAGGGAGGGAGGGAGGGAGGGAAAGCAGAGACAGAATGCCCATGGAAGGATGCCTGGGGAGACGAAGCCTGGTCATTGGACAGCACATGGGTGTTGATGAGGTATCCATGAGTGACAAGTGCAAGAATCAGCAAGCAGGTAGATGTGGGGCTGTGGTGGCAGGTGCACAGGGCAGGGGTCAGAGCTGTCAGTAGTTGTGAGGTCATGTGGACCTAAGGGTGATGGGAAGCTACTGGAGGTTTGAGAACAAAGGGTAACATCGTCCGCTTTGGTGGAACACTAGAGGTCCTCCATTCAGTTAAGGAAGTGCTCACTGACCCTCTCTGTCCTGCTACCACGCCTCTCACTTCCTCCCTGACCCTGAGCTGGTAGGTCAGTGCTGTGCTATGAGCTCTCTTCTGCGTAAACTGTGGCAAAGATCCTTCAATGTCTGAAGGGAGAAGGGAAAAAGCATTCTTTGAAAAGGTTTAAAAAAGAGTTTGTTTAAAAAAATAAACAAAAAATATATTAAGTGCCCCACACCTTTCTCCATCCTCGCTTGGAGGTCCACTTTGCGTCACCACATACAGTTTCGTTATTTAGACATACACTGGCCTTTACCAGTCAGTGAGGGAGACTGTGACTTCGTGTTTCAGAACAAAAGTCACAAAGACTTTACATTGTAGACTGGCATCCACATGACAAATTCTTTTTTTTTTTTTTTTTTTTTTTTTTTAAGATGCTGCTAGAATTTCTTAGAAAAAATTAGAACATATGGTGCTTTCCAAGTGCCTGCTGGAAAATTATAAAATCGGCAGCAGTATTTCTGGCTGTGAGATACTGTGAACAACAATTACCTCCAAAAGATAGGGGGTAGCAAAGGAATGGAGGGCGCCTTCGTACCCCTACACAGTGTGTAGTATTTTACAACTCGTTTCCCGTTAACCCGTCATGGTAGTCCTATCAATCAAACCAGTGGGGCAACTTACTGATAATAAATCATTTTAGCCCGGTCTCAACTTTAAATAGGTATTGTACCACCACCACCCTAGCCATTCTAGACAGCATAACTGATGCTTGAGGATATTAAATGACCCCCAGTTAATAAGAACTGAACCATTCGATTCCAAAGTTAGTACCTTTGATATTTTATCATAGAACCACAGAGAGGGAGGTTTATCATGGCATTACATTCAATGAAAATCAAGAGATACTATTTTAAATCTGTCTAGAAAATATTTAACTAGAGTAACATGCAGCTCCAGTAGTTTATCCCATTGCTTCTTCACTACATGACCATTGGCTAGAAAATAATGTGCTGGCTCCTTTTGGAACTACTGCAGTCACATTACCACTGGGATACATTAAGTGAGTCAAATTACCACTGGACATGACATGGACATAATGAAATAATAGTCACAGGAGGGTTTTCAGTGAAATATTTAGATCAACAGTTTAATCCAAGATATTTCTAGCTTTGTGTTAGATACATGCACATTTATTGATGTATCTGTTTTTTTAATGTCAAGTGCTTTTTACATCTTTGAGAAATACTTAAAAAATATTTCAAAATGAAATTCACATACATTTAAACACAACTTTTTTTTTAAATCTAAAATATTGTTGAGGCACATTTCCTGATTATTAGTATTTTTTGGAAAGGCTTATTAGTCCCTGAAATACATTAGAACAACAGGAGCTGTGAGCCTTCCTACAGGTCTGAGTATTAGGTTTGCCACTAGTTTTTTATTATAGTGAAACTAGTTTCTGACTTGTAAATTAGGAAGGAACTTATGTTATTGTTAATATGTAGAAATGGCATCTCTGTCTGCCTGACTTTTGATCCCAGTTACGGCTTCTGACCTTTTGCGATGATTCTTTATCGTATAAAGGTAACTATAATAAAAAGATAAGGGGGGAGGTTGGAGATAACAAAGGAAGGTAATTTGGGATTAGGAAGCAAGGGGGTGTAGATAACAGGGTTCTCTGACACCTTCCAGGACTTTTTAGTTTTTCATTTTGTTAACTGACAGTTCTCACTAGAAGGGAGAGAAAATGTAACAAATCAAAGGTTTGGGGGCATATTTCATGAAGACAGAGAAATTCAAATATTTGGTCTCAAATCCCAGGGAAGAAATTGGTCTCAAGTATTTTGGAAGAAACCTAAGAGGTTGATGCTGCTTTCTGAAGTTACAATTTGTGTCTATCTGTGCATGTACATAGAGACACATGACCATATTCAAAATCCAAAGTAGAATCCATAGACACTTTGCCAAGAAGGGGATAGTGTATGTGGTTCAAAAGAGCCAGGTTTCTACCAGAAGAAGAATGTAAAAGGACCTTAAGGATGAACAGCATCTGCCAGCAGGGAGCAGGGAAGAAGGAGAAGAATGTGACGGTCAGTGGCAGAGCAAAGACGGGCCAGGGAGCACACTGCCTGGACCACGCTGCAAGGGACCCCACCTGACTGGCAGGAAGAGGCTGTCTGTGGGAAGAAGCCCAGAACTGAAGAACGTGGGCTACACACCAAGACCAGGTGATGGAGGTCTCACAAGGAGAACCATGCTGGGAGTAGAGTTGTGACAATCACCCCGTGTGAGTTGTAGTGGCAAGAGGCGAAACACAGGCTGGCTTAGCTGATATTAATGGGCATCTTTAGAGCAGAAGAATTTGAATGAGATTTCAAAGACAGAATTGAAGAGTATTTGAGTTTTAAGCACGTGTAGGCAGACAATTCCACCTGTGAAGAATAACATATCATGACCACTTCTTAAGTAAATAATTTGGCATCCTGTATCTTTCTTTGCCTCATTTACTGAAGCAAGAATCACAGCTATTTGATTTATCAGCCACTCTACAAAGTAGCTCAAGGATATGCTTCCCTTCCCATGTTTAATCACAATTTCATTACAGTATGCATATAGATTTTTCCCCTCTGGGGTTTTAGAGGGCATTTGAGGTTTAGAAGAAGTTTAAAATCTCTCTCTAACCTTGAGATTGAATTAATGTTATTTTAGATTCAAAACTTTCTCCTGCACATAGTAGATAATTAATGTAATTGAAAGAGATTTGATTCCCAGATGTTTATGCGTTTGTGCTCCCAGAGGCTTCCCTTCGGGAGCCATCCTCATGTGCAGTTACGGACACATGGAAAGGCTGCCTCAGAGCAAGCAAACAGTGTCAGTTAAATTCAGATGTCAACCTGGTTTTTTGGTAACAGCCCTGGAGTGTAACATGGTTGTGCTAAGACCCACAGCAATTTCTGAATTTTGCCAATTATGGTATTACAAAGACTGCCTAACAAAGATCGGTATCTTAACAAATGACTGTTCTTAATGACTCCCCCCCCCCCCACTTTACCCGAAACAAAGGAAGTTTTCCCTAACTACCATCAAGAGAAATCTACAGAGAAGAGAGGCTACAAAAAAAAAAAAAAAAAAATGGTGCACAAGGCTAGGAATTTAGAAGTGAGATGAAGAGACAAGACAAATGCCAAATACCCCCAAAGTCTCTGCCTCCTAACACTATCACCTTGAAGATGACAATTTCAACATATGAATTTGAGGGGGAAGGAAAACATTCAGACCATAGCACTATATACATACAATGCCTGAAAAGTGTGCAATGCTCCTCTTTTTGAACTAGCTAGAATAAGAAGCCAAAGAACAGAGGTCCTTGAGAAGTGTTTAGGTAATGAGGATGACGCCTTCATG
Source organism: Loris lydekkerianus (assembly GCA_963574355.1). Classification (NCBI taxonomy): domain Eukaryota; kingdom Metazoa; phylum Chordata; class Mammalia; order Primates; family Lorisidae; genus Loris; species Loris lydekkerianus. The sequence continues at coordinate 57,549 of CAUYPK010019212.1, forward strand.
CAGTGAGTTAGCAAGCTTCCAAAAAAGGCCTGAGGGACATCCCTCACCCTGTCAACATGTGAGGACACAGCCAGAAGATGTCTGTGGACCAGAACCTCTCACCAGAAACTGAATTTGCCAGCACCTTGACCATGGACTTAGCAGGCCTCCAAAACTGTGAAAAATAAATTAAATTAATGTGGTTTATAAACCACCCAGTTTATGATATTTTGTTACAGCATCCCAAATGAACTAAAACAGGATAACATAAAAATCACCAGGATCGCCCAAAAAGCAGCTGCAAAACATGGCGTATGTGACCAGATCTCAGCACAGGGATGTGCCCTTGAAGGGGTATGGGTTTTGCTCTGCCACCAGGACTTTCTTCTGCCCTTCTTGACTTCTAACGACTCCAGCTGGAGCTGTGACCTTCTGGATTTTTAAGGGGTCGGCCTTGAAGGGGGCCTGTTTGCCAGCTGTGGTCTGACAGTGATCTGTATAAATTTGGGGGGGGGGGGTATATTTGTGTATTCTCCCTCCACTGAAAATGGAGTCCTTGAATGACAAATTCCAAAAGAATAAAGTGTGATTATGATTTCTGTGTCCCCAGACAATGTCCTGGAGAGAAAGGCCGACTGATAATAATGGCTACGTGTTCAGATGGCCGTGCTACCACCACACGATGTTCATTTTGGTGTTTCACAGAACTACCTTTCCAGAGCCCAGTTCTAAATTGTAATAGCTTCACGGTCTGGCTGATTAGCTGACAAACACAGTTGAATAACAACCTTTCACTCGGAGAGAGAGGGTGCAAAAAGATGTCCCCTTTGGTAGTAATAAGAAGTTTGGAAGGGCTGAGACATCTTTTCTGGATACCTGTGTGTGTCATTTTCATCTATATTAATGGAACTGTTAAATGTCCCGTGTGAATCAGAAAATTAAACTGTAGAAGGTAGTCTCTGTTGGCTGGGCTGGTTTTGAATTTCAGGGGGTTGTATAATGCTTTTAACGCATTTGCCTTCATCTTGGAAAAACATTACCATGCAATATATATTATAATGACTCTTAAAAATCTAGGGTTTCTAATTGAGAGGACTGAGAATGTGGTCTGAGCGTTCTAGCTCACACGTATAATTGGTAGCAATGAATAATTTTAAAGGGTAAAGATGCTTTTCTCCCTTGGCTCGGTAACTATTAATATCAAATGAAAGTGTATATTAGCATCAAGGAGAACTTGCCCTCCTTACCTTTCCTATTTCATTTCACCTTATCTGCTGACTTCTAGGAAATTCTTTGGGCATAATTATACTTTTCCCCTAATATCATCCTCCCTGAAGACTAATCTGCCCAGGCATGGGGAAATAATTCCAAGTGCTTCCTAAAATGTGTTGCTTAAATGTAAGAGAAAAATACTTGGCAACTCTAATACACACACACACACACACACACACTCACACACACACCTCTCAGAATTTCTCAGCTCTCCACATGAGTGTGTTTTCTCCTTATGGAGAAGTTGATACAGTTCCATTTATAAAAATAGCAGCTATTTAAAAGGGAAAAGCTTTCCCTTATATCATCTGTGGGCCAAATGTTTTTCTTAAAACATACATTCTTTTTTTTTTTTTTCTCACAGAGAAGGCAGATTCTAAACTGATTCAAGGTTCTGAAAATCTCTAAAAGTTTTCTGTGGGTGAACGCATTTGACAGTCAAATTCACACATATGCCAAATTGATTAAATAAGTAAATTAAGAACTTTTCTATATAATTGTACCACATATATTTGAATGTTTGTAGGGTTATGAATATATATACTGACATGTTTATAAATTAATATACAATCATTCTTACCCCTTAAGTGAATTTTGGGAAGTTAAGAAGTGTAGCCAATACAAATTATTGCTTAATTTCTATATCAGGAAAGCAAAAAGGAGAATTTATGTCTCTTCAATTTTTTTTAAGCTCATTTATTCATCACCACATTCAAAACTTTCAGTTACTCTGTCCTGTATTCATAGGCTTTCCACTGGATGCGACCTTGAAATTCAAAGGTCCACTCTTTATACAAAGCGAGATTGTTTCTCTTATCCATATTCACTTCTGTTTAGACATCTCCACTATCATAGTGTGATATGAAAATGAGATGGGGTGGGGTACAGGAGGCAGGAATTCAAGGCCAGGATAATCCCCTTTGGCCACATTAAATACCTGTGAAAGCTTTTGTAACTAGTCATGCATTGAGCTTGGTATATGAGTAATTAAGCTTGATTCAGGTTGAAGCCCTCACCCCTACCCTTTAGGGGTTCTGCCACAGGCTGTTCTACCCTTTATACTCCCCAGGTAAGAAATCCAGGATCTCAACTTGTTTCCAAGAATAGAAAGAGACTTACAAAAAGCATTCTAATTATTGTGTTGAGACGCGTCTGGCCAGTGGGTCCCTAATCTACTCCTCTGGAACAACGTACAAAAACAGGTCCAATCTCTTTTTAATAAAATATTTCTTCAAACATTTGGAAACAACTATATTCTACTAGTCTTAGCATTTTCAGGATACATTGTTTCAAGAAATGTTCTTTAGCCAGTATTGGTAGTATTGATCAGCCATAGTATATTGCTTACATTTCTATAGCACTTCAGAATTTTCAAAGCACTTTCACAGCAGTGGGTCATTCATTTTATAAATGAGGAAACTGAGGCTCAGGAAGGGCTAGTCACATACCTAATAATTGATTCAAGAAGTATTTATTGAGTCTCTACTTGATGCTAGGCACAGTGTAAAACTCTAGGATGTAGGAGAGAGTAAAACAGGTCTAGTGCCACCCTCAGAGATGTTATGATTGGGGAGGGAGGCACATGTTAAAAAAAAATCACAGAGAATATGCAGATGATGGTCACAAATGTGTCAATGTCAGGACTTTAGTACAAGCCTTCTGCCTCCAAACCAAGGGGACTGTCACTTTTTCCACTTGGGTTCGTGAAACCCATTTAAACTAGTCTTTTGGCAACCAGTTATTTTGCCAGAAGCTCTTCTTGAGATTAACCTTTTCCATCATCTAACTGGGAAGTTGGGAGGGGTCGGTGTGTTTGTGGTTCATTAGAGAAAGACTTCACGCCAATTTCTACCAAATTTTATTTTGCCATTTTATTGTCATCCCTCTAACTCGAGCTCTTGTTTTTGTCATTTCTCACAAGTAACTTTGTCCTCTCAGTTTCTGTTCACCTGCAAGCTGTAGGAAATCATGTTCACCTACATCACTGGAAAAGAAAAAATGTCCACAAGCCTTTGGTGTGAAAGAAAGAGTGTAAAGCTTATCATTAGTCAGAAGTTGGATTGGCTGTCATCTGAGTGACCTTGGGCAGATGACTTCCTCTCCCGGGCATCTGATTACTCATCTGTGAAATGAAGAAATTGGGCTAGAGGATTTCTAAGGGATTTCCTTGCATTAAAAGTTTTATGATTCAATATGCCTTAAAATGTTAGGCTGAATTTTTAAATCCTTTCCTTCTGGGTGTGAAGAGAAGAAAATGTGTCATACACGTGGATATGAACTAATGGACATCAGCTCCTGCTTCGCTGATGGACTGAAGCAAATCGGAAAACACTGGTCCAAAAGTCATACAAAAAGGCCAGTTCAGGATAATCATTCAACTTGACCTTAATCTAAAACAATGGTTCCATGGACTCTCTGATAGTTTCTTTTGCTACCTACTCTTATTTAATATTTAGAAACCGCCAACAAATAGATAGATTATAAATACTAAGACCACTTGATTATTAAATATAGCTCAGAATTTGCATTCTTGGGTGAGTCCTTCCTTTTCTCCTCTGTGTAGGAAAATCATTTTTGATTTTTTTAAGCAGTATCCCTCAAAGGCCTTTTCCAACAATTTACCTTTGAAAGGGGAATTTTTATTTTCTAACTTTAACACTGCAATTTGTTTTTGTCTTTGAACTTGAGTAATCTGTGGGTTCTGCTTTCTTAATATCGCTTCATCGTCACATAATGTGTTTGTTTTTCCTGGACCTATTTTGGTTGGGATATGTGCTATAATTTATTCCCTGTCATTGTCTTAAACTTACCAATTAGAGTGAATTCAGGTTTAATTAATAGAAAATTTCATTCACATTCAAATAGGGAAAAATGGAAAGTAATTATAGAAATGAAAGCCTTTCTATTCTGAGAGAAGCGAAAATAAAGACAGCATCTACCCCAACATGTAATGAATAGTCATTCATACATCGGAAGTTCAGTCCTGACCTGCGATTTACGGACTACTCAGAATGCATGCTTTGTGGAGAAATATTGCAACTATTTCATTGCTTCATTTAATGACAATCTGATACTACTTATATGAAATGGTAGAGGCTTAACTGCCAACAATGGATTTTATGCAGTTTAAAAATTCTTCTGGCACTTTTCAGTTTCTTAGTTCTTTGAAGCCTTCATCGAGGTATAAATGGCACCTGTAGTTAATATATTATTATTTACTGTGCTGTCCAAAACATATCAAATGTAGACATTGAATAGCAATCCTGCCACAGCCCTGATGGAGTAACATCCAGATGTTTGTCTGAAATCCAAAATGTACTGTGTATATAATTTCACTGAAACTCTCGGTGTCAGTTTCAAAGATTTCATTTTAGTTGCTTGCATAGACTTATTTCTTAGTAAAATTGGTCCACATAAATGATGATAATCTACTAATGCTCTTGTCCTGATTTTTAGCCTCCTCCTAATGAGAAGAAATTTTCTCTCAGGTCAATAGTTGGAGGGAAAAAATGCCATTCCTCACACTTCATAATTAAAGCCTAACAACATGTTAAATTAACTTGTCATCGTGTGTCTCATTAGCCTCGGTGTATTTGCTGAGACCGTCTCAAACCCTCTTTGTGCACGCAAAGGTAGAGTGCTGGCACACGGCTGGTACAATGCGGTGTCGGGTGGAGCTAAGTCTGTAGGGCTTTGAGTCTTCCTCCAGAGACAAGTGTGAAGATCCGTGATGATTTGCACCAAAACCTCCTTCTGCTCGATCGATATGATTAGTATCTATACGTTTCTAAACAGCCTCTAAAATTTCTTAGACTAATTAACTCAACATGTATTATATTGGCAGTTTGAAAATATTATTCACAAGCTGTTTTAATTTAATTTTATGCACTTTTAAATCTATCCTTTCTTACAGTTAGTTGTATATTTCCTCAATAAGTTCCTAGATAGATCTGTGACATCACTGGATTCTAAATAATGTCCCTGGAACACTGCAGCATATTAATTTGTCTTTAAATGCAGTTCGGTTCTATTAGTTTGTCTTTAAATGCAGTTATTTGCCACTTATTTTCTCTAAATGAACAATTATTTTAAAAGCCTCTGGTTTAGTATATAACCATTGTATCAATCCATTTTAGTTTTTTTAGATTCTTATTTGATATTTTAGACTATGCAATTTAATAGTAATGGCTTATTAATATGTGATTAACATTTATTTCTTGTTCTATAATTACAGAAGCTTCATACAAGGAAACAATTACAAGAGTATTTTTTGTCTTATTAATAATCTACGTATTTTCAACCCTGAGGTTAGGTAATAGGACCAACACAAGGATTTCAGGTGATTCTTTAAAAAAAATGTAATATTTGTTCTAGTAATCATTAAATTAATCTGTCATCTATTATCCAAATGTTTGTTTTAATGAATCCCATTTATAATATAATACCTAACATTCTAATAAAAATGTTGGATTATATTCTTTTACTAATATACCGTGTGATGAGATGAAGACACAGATATGAAGCAAACATAAGGAAATTACTAGTTTCATTTATTTTAAAAGCGTCAACACACGTTATTGTACAGCCAATGGCTTGTAGAAAGATCACGTGGTTAGACCCAAACCATTCGTAAGTCATTCAGCCATCATGAATGTAGGAAAATCCACAAGAAAAAAAAAAATTTTTAAGTACAATATATTAAGATTTATTCTATTTAAAAACAAACAGACTTTATTTTTTAGTGTGCTTTTAGGTTCATAACAAAACTGAGAAGGAAGTGCAGAGATTTTTTGTGTACTCCCCTCCCCCACATAGCCTTGTCTGTTAGCAGTATTTCCCAGCAGAGTGGCAGATTTGTTACAAGAAACGGACCCACGTTTGACACATCATTATCACCCTGTGTTATTCCCTTACGTTAGGGTTCATTCCTGAGGTCCTCTCTGTGGGTTTGGACAAATGTATAATGCTTTGCCTCCACAGTCACAGTATCATACTATTTTCACTGCCCTAAAAATCCTCTGTGCTCTATTCATCCCACCCCAAGCCCAGACTCTGGCAACCGCAGGTCTTTTTATTTTCCCATCATTTTGCCTTCTCCAGAATGTCGTGCAGTTGAAATCACATACTATTAAGACTTTTCAGTTTGGCTTCTTTCCCTTTGTAATATGCTTTTAAGTTTATTCTGTGGCTCAGTGAGTAGGGGGCCGACCCCATATACTGAGGGTGGTGGGTTCAAACCCAGCCCCTGCCAAACTGCAACAAAAAATAGCTGGGTGTTGTGGCAGGCACCTGTGGTCCCAGCTACTGGGGAGGCTGAGGCAAGAGAATCGCCTAAGCCCAGGAGCTGGAAGTTGCTGTGAGCTGTGACGGCACAGCACTCTACCAAGGGCAATAAAGTAAGACTCTATCTCTACAAAAAAAAAAAAAAAAAAAAAGTTTATTCTGTGTATTTTGAAAGCTTGGTAGCTCATTCTTTTTTAAAAGATAAATAGTATTCCACTACCTGGATGTTCCACACTTCACTTATTCATTCACCTGTGGAAGGACAGCTCGGTTGCTTCCAAGTTTGGGCAAATTATGAACACGGCTGCTATAAATACCTCTGTGCAGGTCTTTGAATGGACATAAGATCTTAGCTTTGGGGGTAAATACCAGGGGTGATGGCTGGATCCTATGGTAGGAGTATGCTCAGTTTTATAAGAAACCACCAAAACTGCCTTCCAAAGTGTCTGCACCACTTTTAATTCCCACCAGCATTGAATAGGGGTTCCTACTGTCTTACTTCCTTGCCAGCGTTTCTGAGTGTTCTGACTTTGGGCCACTCTAATAGATATATGGTCTACTGCTGTTTTCATCTTCATTTCCCTGAGGGAATCTGATGTGGAACATCTTTTCATATGCTTGTTTCCTTGTATATATCTTGTTCTTCTTAGTCTACCTGTTAAGACCTTTGACCCACTTTTTAACCAGATTGTTTATTTTCCTATTGCTGGGTATTAAGAGGTTTCCCCATACTCTAAGTAACAGTCCTTTATCACATATCTCTTTGGCAAAGTTTCCTCCAAGTCTATGGCTTGTCATCACATTCTCTCAATGGTGGCTTTTGCAGAGAAGAAATTTTAAACTTTAATTAAGTCCAGTTTATCAATTATTTATTTCATAAATTATGCCTTTGGTTTCCTATCTAAAAAGTCATAGCCCAGCCTAAGGTCACCTAGATTTTCTCTTTTGTTACCTCGAGGAGTTTTGTAGTTTTGCATTTTATGTTTAGGTATGTGATCCATGCTGAGTTAATTTTCTGAACAGTGTAAGAACTGTGTTTAGATTCTTCTTGTGTGTGAGGGGAGGGGAGACATGTTATTCCAACAATGTTTGTTGAAAAGCCTTTCTTTTGTTTGCCATATTGCTTTATTTCTTTGTTAAAGCACTATATTTATGTGAGTCTATTTCTGGACTCCCTTTTCTGTTTCATTGATCTATTTGTCTAATCTCCAGTAAATACTGCATTGTCTCAATTACTCTGCTTTTATTATATGTCTTGAAGTTGGGTGGTGCTATCTTCTAATTTGGTTTTTCTCCTTCACTATTGTATTGACTATTCCAGAGCATTGCCCTCCCTAGGTAAATGTTAGAATAAGTTTGTCAAAATCCACAAATTCACTTGCTGGGATTCAATAGCGAGTGCACTGATTCTGTAGATAAAGCTGGGAAGAACTGGTATCTTTACAATATGGAGTCTTCTACCCAGGAAGATAGACTATGTCTTCATTAGTTTGATTCTTCTTTGATTTCCTTCGCTAGAGATTTGTAGTTTTTCTCATATATATTTTGAACATATTTTATTAGTAAATACACTTTTTTAACTGTTTCTCCCTAATGTTTTATGTGGACATTCATTAATTTTTATGCTTGATTCAGTGTTTTTGGAGATATGATTTTTAGGGATGTATGTTTCTAAAAATCATAGATATTTTGTCTTACGTGCAGTTATACACCTTCTTGTTGATGCCCAAATGTTGACATGTTGTTGATTTTCATGATTTCCTTTTATGTCAACTTTAGAAACAACAGTGCTTATCCCAAAGAGGAAAATGAGAAAGCTATTTCAAGCTGTCAAAAATATATCCTCATCTCTATATTCAAAAGTACCTTATGTGTGTTAAAAATGATTAAATTCAAACTCATGTTTTATATTTTTAAAAAGAAATATAAACACTTCTGACAAAACACATATTGTCAAATCATGTTTTTCCTTCTGTTTAGTTATTTATTCTGGAGAGTTTGCCCCCACAGGGTAGGAGGATGATAACAGTTTTATTATTATCTGTAAATTCTTACCCCCTTACTTCCACCAGTCTGGGTGAACCATTCTCTCTCCCTCCAAACTTCAATCTACTCTGACCCAAATCAAGGAATGTTGCTACCTTTCTGATGCAGGTTACATCCGTTATCTTATCCTCCCCAGTTTTGATTGCAATAATTTTGGAATAAAATATCACCTAAGTTTATAGGAGAAATTTAGTAATAACACAAGCACAAATGTAGAGACTAATCTTGAATTTTGTTTACATTATCAGTTTAGTGTTGTCAGTAGTCAAAGAACATTCTTTGCTTCAACGTGTCTGCTTTCAGTAAAGTCTTGCTCTGTCTCAGTAGCTTTCAACCTATGCTGCACTTCTAAAGCACTGGGGAGCTTTAAAAAAATGTATGATCTAGAATCAGACCAGACCAATTAAATCAGATTCTCTGGAGACCAGCATTCTGGCATCATTACTTAAAACAGCTCCCCAGGTGCTTCTCAAAAGTGCTGAACAGCTCCGTATGATGCTGCAGATTTCTTTGCAATAGTTATTAATAGTGTTTATTAATTCATCATCACATAGGTAGCTAGGAAAACTTTTGAAACAAAGGGTTTGCATTAATTTAGATTACTTAAGGAAGGCTACTATTTTGTTGTTATTTTATCTTTTGTCAAAACAAATTGAGAGAATAAACAGAAAACCAATTACAAGAGAATGCTAAGTAGCATTACCGCCTAGTTAAGTAAGGACTATTAGGTATGAACAGGACAATTATCCTTCTTATTGGTGACATGTAGGATGACTACAGGGAAAGTCCAATAATTCCTTCCTTGTCATTGTATTTATTTTATAGGACTGTTGTAAAAAATTACCATAAATGTAGTGGCTTAAAACAATAAAAATGTATTTTCCCAAAGGTCTAGAGTTTAGAAATCTGCAATTGAGGTGTTGTCTGGGTTGGTTTCTGAGAAAGAATCTGTTTCCTGCCTCTGCCCTGATGTCTGGAGGTGGCTGGTGTCCTTGGCTTGTAGACACATCATTTTGATGTCTCCTCTGCCCCCACAGTGTTCCGTTCTGTGAATCCTTCTGTGTGTGTGTGTTGTGTGTGTGTTTCTGTCTCCTGTTTTTATATGGCGTGAATTTTAGGGCACATGCTAATCCAATATGATTTTTTTTTTCAACTTATTATATCTACAAAGATCACACTTCCAAGTAAAGTCATATTCTGGGTTTCAGGTAGACACAAGTTCTTGGAGGATGCTATTTAGCCCAGTTGCCATACTCATAAATTGCAACTTCACTGGATTTGATGCTGATCAATGCTCTTCCTAGAACTCTTTCCTCTCATCTTCTGTGTATATTTACATGTTTCTCATTCTTCTGCTACAATGCACCTAACAACATATTGCAAGAATCTGTGATATACCTGTTTCCTCCCAACTCTGTGAAATCCTAGAGGGCAGGAGAATGACTTATTCAGGACTGTATGTGAGCACTGAGCAGTTTCTGGCTCGTGCAAGCCCTTCGCAAGCACTGGAAGAAAGAGAGTGGGATAAAGATAAGGATTCAGGAGTAGTCACCTGCACAGGGCAGCAGGGCAGAGATTTGCCTCCACAAGTATCATCAGGAAACGCACCTGCCCTTTGACATGGTGGATGTCTACTGTTTTTTTTTTGTTTTTGTTGGTTTGTTTTTTTAATTTATTTATTTTTATTGTTACATCATAGCTGTGTACATTAGTGCAATCAAGGGGTACAATGTGCGGGTTTCTTACCCATATTGAACATCTCATACATGAATGATATTATGGCAGCTAGTATAGCTTCTGACTATGAAATCATAGCTCAGGATCAATGACTCTTGCAGCCTGTTTTTCAAATTAATGAGCCTCAACAATTTTTAGAAGTATGATTTCCACAGATTTGTTCAAGAAATAAAAGGCTTGTATATATGCACAAAAAGTTGTTTTATATGCTGGTCCACCTATGTGATCTTTAGTTCTACCACTTATGAGTCTTATATAGTGAAATATTTACTTGGAAAATAGACATTCTATAATAGGAAAAGTGGAAGGGGGTAAGTTTAGTTATTTCGGAGATCTCATCAAGCAGTTTACCTGTGTGTCTAGCACGATTTGAGAGGACAGCAGAGCCTGTGTGTACTGTCCTCATTACCCTAATCTGTGTCAGTGGTCCCAGCGACCAACATCCTCCACTGCTGAGTCATGCCATTTAGATGCTTTAAGGGTTACAGTTTAGGCTAAGAAAGGGTCTGCTTTTAATTGTAATATACATGGAATTTTAAAGTAATTTCTCCTTTTTTTTTTTTGGTATGTGTGAGATTTTTAGTAGTCAATTCAATTTTCATTAGTTCATTAACTCTAATATCTAAAAACCAATGTCAAGCTGGGAGGGAAAAAAAAGATAGAATTAAGAGAAAGAATACATGTGCCAGAAGCAGAATAACACCATGTAATCAATCCCCTGTTTAGTCATGATGATCTAAGTTATTCTTTGCTGCTGCTTTCATATAAAGATTGTAGAATATCTGAACCAAATCAAAATGGAGCAATGAGAGCCATTTGTTCCCAAAATACCTCTGATCTATTGTGCGCATAAAGTGTGGCACTTTATAGCAGGTACACGGAGACTGTAGCTGGGTGAAATTATTGTGTATGAGTGATTTTCTTAGTGAGCCCAGTGGAATCATTATGGCTTAATGGTATATTAAGAAGCTAATTCTCATTCAAGGTCAAATTCAACTCCATATAAGCAGTTTAAAATGCAGAATTAAGTTGCCTTTTAAAGAATTTAATTTGAAATTATTTAGAAACAACTCTTGTGTAAATGTCCTGGCTTCTTTTATTTTGGTACCTCTGACCCTCTTGTTGTGAAATACTGACATTACTTATGAAGGGTTGTTTTCAGTCTGGGTTGACTTTTGCCTTCTCAAGGGGACGTTAAGCAAAGTTTGGAGACACTTCAGGTTGTGACAACTTGGGGAGGGAGGTGCCAGGAATACCACTATAATATATAATGTATTGAACACCCCCCCCCCCCAATAAAGAGTTATGTGGTCCAAAAGGTCGACCATGCTCAGGTTGAGAAACTGCTGAGAAGACGCAGGGACAATTAAGAATCTGATTCTGAAACTAGTGAATCTTATCTCATTGCTACTCATTCCTTCTCTGCAGCTCCTGTGGGTTAGAGGAGGATTCTAAACACAAAGGGAAGATGGGGTCAGGTGACACCAGTGAGCCTCCCTTATCCCTCACCTTCTCTCTGCTCCACACCTCCAGATAATCATGGGCTTAACTGCCACAATTTGCTTGACAGTTAGAGAACACTTTCTCTTTCATTATCACATTTGATCTTCACAGCTCTTCGAGGCTATAGGGGCAGGTGTTGCAATTATCATATGCAAGTCAAAGATGGGAAGTTTAGAGACAGCTTAGAACCCTCTGGTGGGTGGGGCAGGAGGGTCAGTGGGCACTATTCCCAGGTTCAGGCCACTCTACATTGCATGCAGAGTATTAAAATAACAAAAACAAATGATAATAAAACCAACTAAAATTAATTGTGCTACATAAAGAGGAAAAGAGAAGGCACAGATATGGAACCAAATTTCACACCTGGTGTCTCCACACAGAGCTTCATGATCCCAGTTTCAACCTTGTCATTTAAGTATTATTTCCTTTTTGGAAAAGACAAATAAGGCCCTTAAAATGCTGTTCCACCCCATAGGCTGAGCATACTGCATGTTCACAGCGGTACACTCCTTCCATCCATCTGAGGCAATCGACCCTTTTATGCCAATCGGTGACACAGGAAGCTTTTCCTGCTGCACTGCTGGCCTCACCCAGCAGGGGGGGATTGATTGGAGGATTTGATGGGCCTTTGATTTTGTCACAGGTAAAGTGGTGTTTCTCAGTGGAATTATGGGTCCCCGTGCTGTGACTTTCATTTCATTACTCTTTTTCTCTAATTTCAAGCCTACCAAACTCATCTGGCCAGATTGACTTACTTCTGTGTATTTTACACACTTCCAGCATACTCTATATTTGACTTTGCTTCTGATGAAAAGGAGAAATGGCAGTTAGTAGTTGGAGAGGAAGCCCTTGACCTTTTCACTAAGGGACGGAAGGCTGGAGGCTGGGGTCAGGGTGTAGGTTTGGTACAGCTCTGAAAGATATTCCCCCTGGCCGGGTCAGAGCCTGCCAAAATAGCACTCACTGACTAGCATGAAAATATTCCTCAGGGCAAGAGGAAAAATACGCCACAACAGGAGGTAGGATTTGACATGATACTGATTTTGGAAAAGGAAATGAGACAATTACTAATACCATGCAGTTCCATGAAAACTGGTGCATTTCAGGTTCCCAACACATATTTAATATGGAAGCGTAAAGAAAGGTGGTAAACTTAAAATGATTTTGACTATGCTGTGGTCACCTCCATTCAACCAGGGGGACATTGGCAATCAATAGTGCTTTATGGGCCAGCTGTCTCAGTTTGGTCATGTTATTTCATTTCTTCACTGTGTCACATAATCACTCAGGAACATATCAACTTGGTACCATGTTTACATGTTCCTAAGGTTGTATCTCCTCATCTTTCATAGCTTAATGCAAATGAAGTGAAAAGGGCAATGATGCCTCTGTGTGCTTCACTTGAGTAAATGCCCCCGACACTGCTGTAATGTTAATACATTCGTAAGATTCTTGGGTAGAATCTCAAAGTGGATCTGAAAGTTTGGATTCTCCACATGAGGTAAGGAGTGTGTATTGAAAATGCTCCCAGCTGAAGAAGCGTGTCCCTGATTTCATAATTCGGGCATGCTATTTCAATACTGCCCTACTGGGTGCCATAACTTCACCCTCTGTCATCCAGACACACATCCCCGTAAGCTTTTCCAAAGCTCATTTGCCTGTGCTATTAGGAATCAGATGCAGCGCTCCTGCCATTTGGGCTTTGGCTTCCCCAAGTATATTCAAGTCTCTCACAAAACAGAATGGCCATAATCAACAGCACAGCACAGCCCCCGGCATGGCTGGCTACACAGATCATTAGTAGATACTGTTTTGTATTCAAATGTCAAGTGAAATCAGCAGAATCAAAAAAGACTGGTGTCAGCTGGTTTCTAACTCACTCTCTGTGAGTCTTCATTGGTTTGTTTCCCCAGAGATGAGAGCCTTTAGTTGTGACTGCAGGCCATTGAACTATGAACCAAATACTTGCAGAGAAGTGTTGCCCAGCCACTTGCTATCAGTGAAGAACAGAGGTTTTCCATTGCTATGAACTTGACCAAGAAATGTAAAGAAGCATTTGTCTCCAGTCATCTTTCCTGCATGCCTCAGAAACTAAAAGGGACTTAACAGGAACATGTGATCAGGCAGGTTCCAAGTTTGATCATCCCCTGGCTGGGCAGGTGACAGGCACTCATCACCTCGACCTTTAAAATACCCTGAATATGACTTCGATTGTGGCATGGATTTCCCTTCAGATTTTCCCTGTCTTTATTTGTGTGTCATTATCTCTTTTTTTCCTTAATTTTTAAACATTGTGTCAATTATAATGAGAAGTTTGATTTTTCTTCTCCCCTGCAGGCTGTGATTTATTTGAAAGTTTACAAATCCATGGAGCTAAAAGTCATTTTGACTATAAATTAAACACAGAATCACACAGTATTATTTTGTTGTTTTTATACAACGAACATCTCTAATTTAAGGCACTTGGTTTTATAACCTTTGTTGATAAATAGAATTGGAGAAGAAGTGTGTCTAATTAACATTTTAGTCTGGAAAGTCAGGTTATTATATTAGAATCTTATCCAAGGACTAAGTTCTTAATAGGAGATTTAGGTGAAGTAATAATTTTTTTTTTTTAATCCTTCAAGACATTAATTAATTCTACAAAGTACCAAGAATTCTCCCTTTGACTTTTTCAAAAGACTTTTTAATTTATTCAACAAATGCTCATCACTACTTATTGGATGCTACTCTAGGACTATTTTAGGTGCTGAGGACACCACAATGAATAAATCAGTCACTGCTGGCTTGACGCTTATATTCCAGTGGAAGGAAACAGACAACAAACAAATAAGTGAAGAATAATCAGTGTTAAGAGAAAAAAATAAAGCAATGTAAGCAAGATGGGGCATATCAGGAGTGAGAGGAGTGGCCTGTTTTACAAAGGGTGATTCTTAGAGTCTCTCTAAAAAGGGGGATATTTGAGCATAGACATGAATAAAGTGAGAGGAGCACAGGCCTTGTGGATATGAGGAAAAGAGTGTTCCAAGCAAAGAAAACAACACATGCAAAGGCTTTGTGGGTGGAAAGTTCTTTGGATGGATGGATGGATGGATTGATGGATGAATGGATGGATGGATGGACAGACAGATGGACAGATGGATGGACGGATGGATCAATGGATTGATGGGTGTATTGATGGATGGATAGATAGACACAAAATAAGGAGGCCTTTGGCTCAAGAATGGGTTAAATAAGGAAGATTTTGTTCAAGGAGAGGTCAAATAATCAGTTAGGCTCTAGATCATCTATTATAACCTAAGAATACTCATTCTATGTGAAATAGAATCTAATAAATTTTTTGGCATTGAAGTAAAATAAAGGTTATAAAGTAATATTTCATGGAGATAATTATAAGGCAGTTGAAAGACTTAAAGTGAAGTAAAATAAAACTATATTAGTGTTGTGTTAAGATAGGCATGATTTTGTTCTGTTCATATGAAAATTATAGTAATCAGAAGGGAGCACAAAGGCTACCTAAAAAATCCATCTAATGATTTATTTCTCTTTTCTAACCCATTAAACGCACATGATTTCCTTCTTTTTAATGGTGAGCTCATACCTTCCTTGACTTTGTCTCAGTCTCATACACTGTAATGACCTCATGATTCTAATCCACAATCTGGCAATCCTCTTGAAATAAATTCTAAGAGTCTGAGTGGTTTAGTGTATCCATTATAGGTTTCAGGAATAATTGGCTCTTTTAATTCACTCACAAACCATTCCCATTAATAATCAATTCTAGATTCTTGCTCAAAATATTCATTGAAATAACTGGAATGTACCTAAAGAATCTAATTTTTTTCATTTTGAAATATGGAACTCTATCCATTTTTCAAAGCCATTATCAATATCCACAGATCCACAATGATCAGTGATAGTGAGTTTAAGCTGATTCTCTGGTAAAATAGTTCTCTGGTAGAACAGAAAACTACTAATAATTAAACAAACACTTACATTTGCTACATTTTAATTTTTCCCCAGGAACCCCTTATTGAATTTAATAGCATGAAAACTAGGGATCAATGAAATGAAATATCATATTGTCACTTGCTATAATTTTTAAAAGAAATTGTAAAGTTTGCTTAGCAATTGTTTTGACCAAAAATAATGAAATATATAGTAGGGTCTTGGCTTCTTGTGATCTGAAGTTTTAGTGTTTTATTTTTGTTTTGTTTTCTTTTTTGATGGGAGTAATATGATATCTTTACTTCCATAGGTAACAGCCAAAACTTTGCTTCAATGGATTTTTAAGATTCAGGATTGAATTGCACCTTTACTTTATTAGAAGATGAAAAATCAGGAGATAAGACTATATTTTGTGTATTGAGAGAATTAAGATAGAGAAAAAATTATATTTCATTATCAGGCTTCAGTTTACATAATTCTTGTCTTAGCCTTTATGGTAATAATTTTTCAAGACACACAGTAAAGAAGCACATTTTGCAATCTACCATTTTCAAGTACTGTGCTAAGCCCAGATATTCTCTTTGTAAACTAAAGAGTTTATAATCCAGATTCGGAGATAAAACATACATATACATATGGTATTGAATGTAGCACAGCTCAGAACATGGACATACTGCAATTATGTGCACCATGTTTTGGAAAAGACAGAGAACTGTTCATTGGAGTTGGGACATTGTAGAGGGACTCATGGGATGAATGGTGCTGATCTGAGTTGAAGGATTGCAATTGTTGATGACAAAAACATGGGATTGAGAGAGTGCCATGTGCTATGGTTGGAATGAAAGGGAGTCTAGAAGGAAGTAAGGAAAATAATATACCAGGTAATTAGCATGCAAAAGATGTTCAGTAAGGACTTGTCAGCATTTATATGAATACATGGATTTATGCAGTGGTTGGCAAAGGCAATTTAAGCATATCACATGCCAAAAGAACTGAGGTGGCGGGGAGCCGCTGATGCCTTTTGATCAAGGGAACAGCATGCACTTTCTTTGAGCATCTGTAACATTTGAAAGCCATTTTCGAGTGCACTTTACACTTACTTTTCATCGATTTTGTTGCCACTTTAACTCCCTGCAATAGTCTTCCTGACTCTGAAAATCATCACATGAATGGGCAAAGTTGGACAATAGGTATTGACAGGGTGAATGTTAAGTCACCAAGTTAGTGGAGGTCTTATACAAAAGGCTTTTAATGGGGGGAAGAAGATAGACAAGAGCAGTGAATACAGAATGAGCGCCAAATAGATATATTTTATTTGTCAGACTCCAGGAACCGAAATGCTTCCAAAAGAATTTAGTAGGAATGGTCTTGCCTTTCCTTCTCAGGACTAGTGTATATTTCACTCAGGTTTGTTTCTGTCAAAAATAGTTCCATCTAAAGACACTTCATTACCCTATGTTGTATAAAAAGTAGATTTTTCTCTTTAGTCACTGGTACTGTATTCTGTGTAAAAAGAACCAGTGGAAATCATCCTTATTTTCTGCAGGCTCAGGGTTTGGTATTAGTTGAAGAGACATGAGATTTCTGTCACTTGGGAAATCCTTTTTCCTCTTAGGAGTTTATTAGGTTATTTAGCTGCCACTGAGTTTCACTTATAAGAAGAGATGGAAGCAGCCTCTGAAACTTCTAGGCTGATCCTTTCATTTATCTAAATTCCATTTCCATCTCTGCCGAAAGGGCAATGTGATAAATGTGACCCTCTTTTCTCCACAGTAAAATCTCCTAACCAAGAACTATTACAAGGCTCAACAGGACAGGAGCTGAGGACTGAGAAATGCCCCAGAGATCATTGCATCCTCCTTAATTTTACAGCTGAGCAAACTTAGGCCCATACAAATTAATTATTTTCCCACAACTGACATCAGTAGTAGGAAGGTCATATATGGTAAGACAAAGATTCATTAAATGGTGTGAACCTGTCTCTCTCACCTAGAGCCAGAGGTTAAGAACTGTAGGACCATGTCTGGCAGGGCATTGAGCACTCAGAGACTGCCCATAAAATCTGGGCAACCAGGCTGTGATGGGAGGCAGGAGGAGCATGGCCCGGCCACATGTAGCCTGCATATGATGTGCCCCTGGCCCCATCTCTGCTGACTCCTCTGTGCCCGCTGATGCCATTATGATCTTTACCCATCCTGATCACTTTGGTTTCACCATTGAATCTCTACTCCATCCCAGGTTTCCAAGTACACTGGGCAAGTTTCAGACTCCCAGGTGAGAGCATCTGGTGAGTCACTTTTGATCCTTTACCGTAGTCCAGTTGCTGAGTTTGGGGGAAGGCAGTAGGTGGGTCAGGGATAGGGCCTGCCTTTTGCCTTCTTGAAATTCTCCCAAAGTCGAAGGTGTCTTTAGATACAGAGTAGCCAACACCACAAATTGTACAGGGTATCTCTGTACACTTGAAGCTCCATTTTGCACTTGATTCAGAAAGCCATCATAGCTCCAGCATGCTCTGTACCAAGATTTGGCTAGAAGTTGGATCCCTGGTAGAAAAGGTGCTTTTGTTATTATTGCAGTTGTTATTGTTTCTCTCATACCAAAGTAACCTAACCTCTGTTGAACCTTTAAGTCAGAGTGTCTCAAAGATACCAGAACACCGTCATCAGAATTATATTCTAGAATGCTTATTAAAGAAAATACCCCATCTCCTAACCTAGAAATCAAAATCTGCAGGGCCCAGATAAGGATGCACACACTATGTGTTGAGAACCACTCACCTATACTCCCAGTCACTACATCTGCACCTGTGGGACATTACATCCTTTCACAAATTCCTCCAAATTGCCACCAACCTCATAGAGAATTAGAAAGGTAGATCCAGAAATAAGGGAAAGTGTTAGTTTTAAACTCTAGAGCTCAAGCCTGTGCAATTATTTGGTTATAATGTCTTCATGGTTACTATAACTTTATTGTCATAGGTCCACTTAGTTCCCATGTTAGTCTCTGCAAGGACAGAAAAGTAAAATACAGGTGTCCCAGAGGCTGCTATGCATTCATACATAGGGAAAACGGGAAATTATAACCAAATGTGCTTTTATTTACAAAATATTCACTAAGCAATTTTACAAAATATTTACAAAATATTTCTTCACATGTTGATATGAATATAAAAATGTTAAAACTATAAAGCATAACATATAAAATATGAGTTTGTTACATTTCCCTACATATGGTGACTTCTGTATATTAAGCTCCTACTGTGTGCTCGTTATAGTCACACTGAAGGAATTTCCATAGCAGAATTCCTCTCTGCACCCTGACTTGGTGCAGTGATTTTCATTGCATGATCCCCAAGCAAACAGCTGTTAGCATCACCTCGGAACCTGTTAAAAATGCAAATTCTCTCCTGCTCCATCCCCAGACTTAAGTGTTAACTTGCTTTCTAGGTGACGCTAATGAACACTGAAGTTTGAGGACTGCTGCTGTAAGCTCCCATTTCTCTGGCTATAACACAACGATAGTAATGTACATCTCTTGATTATCCTCCTATTGTACAAAATAAATCATTTTGCCCAAGGTAAATATTCAATGATTAGTAAGAGTATTATTGCATCTATACTCTATATTTAAGTTTCTAAAGCTGCTTTTATTTTCTAATCACTTGATTTGAAGGAGTTCACAGGTTGCCTCTAAGATAAGCAGTCGTGATAGAAGTAACATGTAAAGGTTCTAAAAGGGATCTGGATGTTATCAAATTAACAAGACAAATGGCAATTCCTTTTTATTCCCCAATTTATAAAGTTAGGAAGGAGCTGTCTATATTTCTATGTCATTTAAATCCATTTTAAGACTTACTCACAGGTGGCTTTAACATGGAATAAATAAGCTTAGTGAGTCTTTAAATTTGTTAATCCCAGCTTCATAAATCTAAGTACAATAACCTCCGCTTTTCATCTTTGACATTCAGATAATAATCTCTGGACCTTCAACTTGCATTTGATTTTCACAGTCAGCCATTTCATGACTCAAAAGGCAAGCAAGGCAAGTGATCAATCTGAGTGAGGATTGATATTGAAATATGTGTCAACTCCACTAGAGGGCGAGCTTAATCTAAACCGGGGTGAAAATGAACGTAGGCGTGCTCTGCAGCCTTCTCTAAGATTGGATTTTCGTGCTATTTATTCAAGGTGAGGGCCTGGCTGGGGAGTGACTCATGCCTGAATGACTTCCTGTTTCTAAATAATCTGGAAGTCTGGTGGGAATATTTAAAACCGAGCTATTGTGTAGTCCCAGTTTTTTAGGTTAAAATTTCTGATTAATAAATTCAAGTCTGAATTTTAAGATCAGTTTTAATTGTAATTCTCAAATATTATTTACTCCCTCCCCCCCCCCAAGAAAACCCACATCACTGAAAGATAAGAAAATAGCACTTTGTTTTGTAAAAACATACAAGCAAACAAAAGGCTGGAAGACTTTGCTGTTTTATTTGGTGATTTAAAACTAAAACAAACATATTTTCTAGATGCCAAAGAACAGGAACACAATCCAGCTATTGACAAGGTGATCAGTGAGCTCTGGGCCTGTCAAATGCTAAGAAGTTATTGAATACCAGGTTCATTTTCCCCTTCATTGTTCAGATTCAAAAAGTAAGACGTTTGCACGTCTTACAATAATAACTTTGAGAAAATCTCTCAGACATGAGTTTAATGATATTTTTAAAAACACCTTAGTAAATTCCTTTTTGTAACATTTAAGAGTTTTTAGTCAACATTTTGCAATGCCATGAATACAAGTCATATTTATGTGTACTGGATCTTTTTCTTTTTATACTGACTTGATTTTTTTCTAATTTTTAGAAGAAAAACAATCTGAGATCAGGTGTCAACTGTATTAAAAAAATGTAGATTCTACTGATACTTGATTCTTTTCTCAGATTATTTTAAAGAATGTTCTAGAATACAGAATAACCATCCTAATACCACCACCCCCAACAACAAAAATCAGTTAGCCTCATGCAAAAAAAGCAATTAAACTTGGGTTCTTAGACACATTGATTTCATTTTTATCTACTTCTATAAATACTATCTATAAGATCCTTTTCCGTAAAACACAAAGAAAGGTTATGGGTGACATGAATTAAATAGTTTTAACCTGTATCTAAGTTCATGGGGAGAGGTTAACTTTTAGGAAAGGTAAGTCATTGAAGGATACTGGTTTCATCATTATTATACTCTTCAAGGAACATTAAAGACTGAATCAAAATCTTTCTTCCAAGAAAAGTTGGCCTGCTGTGCTCTCATACTGAGACAATATCTTTGTACAATTACACATTTTTTTTTTTTTTGTAGAGAATTGGTAAGAACTGCACTAATAACTTTTACAATTCTCTCTAGCACATGCATTATTTACCTGAGAATAGTTACTCCTATTTTTAAGATTAGGTATTTTTTCATTAATTAAATAATTCTCATTTTAAAACTATGGAAGACACTCTTAAAAATGACATGTGTATCTGTAATAAGATCCTAATTTACCCAGTTCCTAGTATTCAAATGTTCTTGGCATGTGTCTTGGGTCCTGCAATGGGACAAATGAGCTTGAAGCTCTCCACTGTGGTTTGAATCCACGGGGTATTGATCCCCCTGCCCGAGCCGAAGGTATTAAACTACAAATTGAAGGTGAAGGTGTGAAATCTCAATCCATTAAAAACAAAAATTTCCAGACGGTGCCTGATCCTAAAGGAACCCCCAAGAGATTGCAGGCAGATGCTGAGATGGCTAAGAGGCTCCCGTCCAGAAGGAGAGTTAAAGGACAGAAATTTAGCAAGTAACCTGGTGGATTAGAGCTGCACCAAGAGAGAAGGTTAAAGAACGCACATCAACCCCACTAAGGTGAGCTGCGACCTCAAGGATACAAACAAAAGGGCTCACTCCTGAATATTCTGAAGCCACACCCCTTGTCTCCCTGGGCAACCAGAGGCGGCCGGGCATCTACTCAGGTGGCATCCACCACAGAACAGATCTGGGACAGAAACGCAGGCCCCCAGAGACTTCAACCCAGAGTAACAGTTTCACTAGGTTCAAACAGAGACCAGCTGAAAACAAGACAGAACCACTTACCCCCACCACACCAAACGGGTCCCCAGTTTCTCAGGCCATAGCACAGTATGGGTCCTCGACAAAGCTCCAGGGGAAAAAAATCAAACAGTATAAAACAATCATGGAGCAGAATCAGCAGAAAAACTCTGGTAATATGAATAACCAGAATAGATCAACCCCCCACCAAGGAAAGATATGGCAGATGTAACTGAAGATCCCATTCATAAACAGCTGGCTAAGATGTCAGAATTAATAGAATGGAGGAAAATTTGGAATTAGAAATTTGAGGAGCAATTCAAAAGTTGGAATTAGAAATTCGAGGAGAAATTCAAAAGTTGTCTCAAGAATTTAACAAAATTAAAGACAAAACCACTAAAGATTTTGACGCACTTAAGCAAGAATTTGCAGGCCTCAAAGGTCTCAAAAATACAGTAGAAGCCCTCAGTAACAGAGTGGAACAAGCATAAGAAAGGATTTCTGACATTGAAGACAAAGCCTTTGAACACTCCTAAACTCTCAAAGAGGAAGAGAAATAGAGAACAAATATAGATCATTCTCTCAGAGAGCTCTGGGATAATTCAAAGAAGGCTAATATCCACCTCATTGGAATCCCTGAAAGTGATAAGTGGCTTCACAAGGTACAGAGGCCCTTCTCACGAAATTATAAAAGAGAATTTTCCAGACATGCCAAGAGATTCTGAAATTGAGATAGCAGACAGTTTCAGAACCCCAGAACAACTCAATACAAATAAGACATCCCCCAGGCATATCATAATTAACTTTACTGAAGTTAATATGAAGGAGAAAATTTTGAAAGCAGCCAGACGTAAGAAATCCATTACCTACAAAGGGAAGAATATTAGAATGACTGCAGATCTCTCTGCTAAAACTTTTGAAGCCAGAAGAGGGTGGTTGTTGACTTTTAATCTCCTAAAATCAAAATAAGTTTTAACCCCAGATCCTGTATCCACCTAAATTGAGTTTCATTTATGATGGAGAAATTAAATACTTTAATGACATTCATATGTTGAAAAATTTTGCCATAACCAAACCAGCTCTTCAGGATATTCTCAGACCTATCCTCCATAATGACCAGCCCAATCCTCTACCACAAAAGTAAACTCACTTAGAAACTTTTGATCAAACTCCAACTTCCAAAGTGGCAAAAGAATTAAAAATGTACACTGGACTTTCGAAAAACTCAATACTCAAAATTTTACCAGACTTATCAATAGTCTCCATTAATGTGAATGGCTTAAACTGTCCTTTAAAGAGGCATAGGTTAGCTGACTGGATACAAAAACTCAAGCCAGATATTTGTTGCATACGAGAATCACATCTTAACTTAAAAGACAAATTTAGACTCAGGGTGAAATAATGGTCATCCATATTTCAGGCAAATGATAATCAGAAAAAAGCAGGTGTTGCAATTTTATTTGCCAATACAATAGGCTTTAACCCAACAAAAGTAAGGAAGGATAAGAATGGTCACTTCATATTTGTTAAGGGTAAGACTCCATATGATGAGATTTCAATTATTAATATCTATGCACCCAACCAGAATGCACCTCAATTTATAAGAGAAACTCTAACAGACATGAGCAACTTGATTTCCTCCAACTCCATAATAGTTGTAGGGTTTTTTTTGTTTGTTTGTTTGTTTTTCTTTTTTTAGTTTTTGCCCAGAGCTGGGTTTGAACCCGCCACCTACAGCATATGGGTCTGGCACCCTATCCCTTTGAGCCACAGGTGCCACCCATTACTCGGAGATTTTAACACTCCTTTGGCAGTGTTGGATAGATCCTCCAATAAGAAGCTGAGCAAAGAAATTTTAGATTTAAACCTAACCATCCAACATTTAGATTTAACAGACATCTACAGAACATTTCATCCCAATAAAACTGAATACACATACTTCTCCTCAGCCCACGGAACATACTCCAAAATTGATCACATCTTAGTTCACAAGTCTAACCTCAGTAAATTTAAAGAAATAGAAATTATTTCTTGCATCTTCTTGGACCACCATGGAATAAAAGTTGAGGTCAGTAACAGCAGAAATCTGCATACTCATACAAAAACATGGAAGTTAAGTAACCTTATGCTGAATGATAGGTGGGTCAGAGATGAGATTAAGAAGGAAATTGATAAATTTTTGGAACAAAATGACAATGAAGACATGAATTATCAGAACCTCTGAGATACCTCAAAGGCAGTCCTAAGAGGGAAATTTATAGCACTGCAAGCCTTTCTCAAGAGAACAGAAAGACAGGAAGTTAACAACTTAGTGGGACATCTCAAGCAACTGGAAAAGGAAGAACATTCCAACCCCAAAATGAGTTGAAGAAAAGAAATAACCAAAATTAGAGCAGAATTAAATGAAATTGAAAACAAAAGAATTATACAACAGATCAATAAATCAAAAAGTTGTTTTTTTATAAAAGTCAATAAAATAGATAAACCTTTGGTCAACCTAATCAGGAAAAAAAGAGTAAAATCTATAATCTCATCAATCAGAAATGACAAAGATGAAATAACAACAGACTCCTCAGAAATTCAAAAAATCCTTAATGAATATTACAAGAAATTTTATTCTCAGAAATATGAAAATCTGAAGGAAATTGACCAATACTTGGAAGCA
>CAUYPK010019213.1:0-34136 GCA_963574355.1 Loris lydekkerianus
AGGCAATTCTCTTGCCTCAGCCTCTTGAGTAGCTGGGACTACAGGCACCCGCCACAATGCCCGGCTATTTTTTTGTTGCAGTTTGGCCGGGGCTGGGTTTGAACCCGCCACCCTCAGTATATGGGGCCGGCGCCCTACCCACCGAGCCACAGGTGCCGCCCAAGAGTAAATATTTTTAAATGTGACCCAGGCTGGAATTTTCGTTTTGTCATTTACTAGCCCTGTAATCTTGAGCAGATATATCATCTCTTTGAGATTCAATTTTCCTCCTCTAGATATGGTCCTGGGACACAGTACCAACTTCAAAGAATTGAGATATAATAGTTGATATTCACATCACATGATCATGCCACATTTTACCCACTGGTTAGAATAAAACAAATTATTTAAAGTACTTCAAGCCAGGTGTGGTAGTTTATTCCTATAATCCCAGCAGGGGTCCTCAAACTGCGGCCCGCAGGCCACATGCGGCGGCATGATTGTATTTGTTCCTGTTTTGTTTTTTTACTTCAAAATAACATATGTGCAGTGTGCATAGGAATTTGTTCATAGTTTTTTTTTAAACTATAGTCTGGCCCTCCAACAGTCTAAGGGACAGTGAACTGGCCCCCTGTTTAAAAAGTTTGAGGACCTTGAGGGAGGACCACTTGAATCTATCCAGCCTGTGCAACATAGCAAGATCTCATCTCTGAATAAATACATAGCAGTTGGGCTCCTTTTTTTTATTTAAAATTTTCTTTGGTATCAACCTTTCCTCACCTGATATTGCTGCATAAGGGTATCAATTAGTCTGTGAAAGTGGCCTTTCTCATGTAGTCATCAAATCCCATTCCTTTAGATCAGAAATCAGAATTCTAGCAAATCTATCACTTTTAAGTCTTCTTCACTTATTTTATGAAATAATGCTAGATCTTATTCTTAAAAAAAAATTAATAGAAAAATTTTAGAGCAGGTTTAGATTTGCAGAAAAATTGGACAGAGTACAGTGTTCTTATATAATCTGCCCTTGCACTATCTTCCCTTTTTTTTTTTATTATAGATAAAAATATGCACCATAGATGTGGCCCGACCCATTCTATCTCCCATTATTAATATTTTACGTTAGTATAATATATTTGCTACAGCTCACAAACCATTTTTTTTTCTGAGACAGAGTCTCAAACTGTCACCCTCAGTACAGTGCCGTGGTGTTACAGATCACAGCAACTTCAAACTCTTGGGCTCAAGCGATTCTCCTGCCTCAGCCTCCCAAGTAGCTGGGACTACAGATGCTCGCCACGACACCTGGTCATTTTTTGGTTATAGTTGTCATTGTTGTCTGGCAGGCCCCAGGCTGGATTCAAACCTGCCAGCTCCAGTGTATGTGTCTGGCACCCTAGCCGTTGAGCTACAGGGACTGAGCTGAACCATATTGATACATTATTATTAACTTAAGTCCATATTTATTCAGAGCTCCTTAGTTTTCATCCAATGTCCTCTTAGTTCCAGGAGCTGGCATCCAGGAGACCACATTACATTTAAAAGTTGCCATGTTTCCTGAGGCTTCCGGGGGTTTGATGGTTTTTCAAACATTCCTTGCTACTGATGGCCTTGACAGTTGTGTTGTGTTTTGTTTTGTTTTGTTTTGTTTTTGAGATGAGAGTTTTGCTCTGTTGCCCAGGCTACAGTGCAGTGAAGTTATCATAGCTCATTGCAACCTCCAACTCCCAGGCTTAAGTGAACCTTCTGCTTCAGCCTCCTGAGTAGCTGGTGCTACAGATAAACATGCGCCACCATGCCCAGCTAACTGTTCTATTTTTTTGTAGAGACAGGTTCTTACTAAGTTTCTCGGGCTAGTCTTTAACTCTTGGGCTCAAGGGATCCTCCTGCCTCAGTCTCCCAAAGTGCTGGGGTTACAGGTGTGAGCCATTGTGCCCAGCTGATCTCGATAGTTTTGAGGGAGTTCTGATTAGGTATGTTGTAGGGTGCCCCTCTACTGGAATCTATTGGATGTTTTTCTCAAGATTAGACTGGGCTAATATGGTTTTATGGTGAAGACCGCAGAGGTAAATTGCTATTTTCATCACATCATATTAAGGGTAGAGACCATCAATATGATTTATTGGTGTTAATGTTGCCCTGGATCACCTGGCTGAGGTAATTTCAGGTTTTTCCACTGTAGTTACTCTTCCCCCGCCCCACCATACTACACACTTTGGAGGATTTTTTGTTTGTTTTGCTCATACTATACTCACACCTAAGGAATGAAGAGTTATGCTTCCCTCTTTTAGAACTGAAATCCTTCTGCAGGGATTAGTCTTAGCTTGTAAACCTATTATTACCACCCAGAAAGTCCTCACAATCTATTTGGTAGTGCCCATTGTCCTATAAATGCCAGATTAGAACCATAATAGGGTTTGGGGAGACCTCTTGTGGTTAAATGATAGCATAACCAGGCAGTTACAGGCTCTTGCTTTATGACCGACAGTCCTTCAGTTCTGCAATTCTCAACCAGAGGAAATTTTCCCCTTAGCCCCAGGGAAGATATGGCAGTGTCTGGAGACATTTTTGCTTTCTGTTTGTTTGTTTGAGACAGAGTCTCACTCTGCTTCCCCAGGCTAGAGTGGCATGGTGTCAGCTGAGCTCACAGCAACTCAAACTCCTGGCTCAAAGCCATCCTCATGCCTCAGCCTCCAGAGTAGCTGGGACTACAGGTACCCAACACAATGCCTGGCTAGTTTTTTATTTTTAGCAAAGGCAGAGTCTCACTTTTGCTCAGGTTGGTCTTGAACTCCTGAGCTCAAGGGTTCCTCCTGCCTCTGCCTGTCAGAGCACTAGAATTACAGGGATGAGCCACCGTGCCCTGCCATGGGTATCTGGACAGTTTTTTGGTTGTCACATCTTTTGGGGCACAATGGTATTGGCACATAGAAAGTAGAGGCCAGAGATGCTGCTAAATATACTACAAAGCACAAGACACGACAAAGAATTACCTGAGCCAACGTGGCAGGAATGCCGAGGCTGAGAAACTCCGAGGCCCACAGCTTATCTGGTTCCAGATAAGATCACAGATATACGTTCTAATGGGGAGAAAGAAAAGATTCTATGTTATGAAAAAAGAGTATGAATTTTTTTTATTTTTTTTTTTTAAAGAAGATGAATTCTTTGAAAAGAATGTATAGCAGGAAAGATGGCAAAATATGCCAGTACAAATTATGAAGGACAGAAATTAATCACTAGAGACAACTCTAGACCTTTATCAAGACAGGGAAGATACCCAATCTATAGAGCAAACCTTACTAACCAGCCCTTATTTTCTTTGTCTTTTTTTTTTTTTTTTTTTTTTTGCAAAAGAAAGTTTATTGAAGCATAGAAACAATTACAGCACAGCTGTCATTATAATTTTTTCAAGAAAGAAAATAAAAGGATGCAGAAAAATTGGCTAGTCATCCATTTCTGGACTGAAGCTTTTCCCTGAAGTTATCCAGAAAGATGACTAGATTGATGCCATTTCTTCACTTGTGTCCATCTGAGTTTTTGTTTTTGTTTTTGTTTTTGAAAGACAGCCAACCCTTATTTTCCATTAATTTTCAGCATATATATTCACCTTCCCATAATTTTCCCTGCTATAGAGACCCAAAGTCCTTTTCCTTTATATTGTTGCTTCTCTACCAAACGTATTGTGGCTGGGTGTGATGGCTCATGCCTGTAATCATAGCACTCTGGGAGAGTAAATTGCTTGAGCTCAGGAGTTTGAGAGCAGCCTGAGCAAAAGCGAGAGTCTGTCTACTAAAAACAGAAAAACTGAGGCAAGAGGATTGCTTGAGCCCAAGAGTTGGAGGTTGCTGTGAGCTATGATGCTATAGCACTCTATCCAGAGTGATAGCTTGAGACTTTGTCTCAAAAAAAAAAAAAAAAAGTATTGTTCTTTTGTTAAGATCTTTGGAGGCCAGGTGAGGTGGCTCATGCCTGTAATCCTAGCATTCTGGGAGGCCGAGGCTGGGGGATTGCTCTGAGCTCACAGGTTGGAGACCAGCCTGAGCAAGAGCAAGACCCTATCTCTAAAAAAATAGCCAGGCATTGTGGTGGGTGCCTATAGTTCCAGCTACTTGAGAGGCTGAGGCAAGAGAATCACTTGAGCTTAAAAGTTTGAGGTTGCTGTGAGCTATGACACCATGCCACTCTACCAAGGGTGACAAAGTGAGACTCTGTCTCAAAAAAATAAAATAAAATAAAATAAAATAAAATAAAAACCTTTGTAAATTTGGCTAGGTGCAGTGGCTCATGCCTGTAATTCCAACACCACTTTGGGAGGCTGAGGCGGAAAAACCACTTGAGGCCAGGAGTTCCAAACAAGCCTAGGTATCACAGGGAGATGATTTTTTTGTTTTTTTAGAAACAGGGTCTCCCTGTTGCCCAAGGTCTCAAACTTTTGGCCTCTACAAAAAATTTTCAAAAATTACCTGATATTAAGGACATATTTATAATTTTGACTTAAAATGTACAAAATCAAATTATGAACCAAAATCTGAGTACCAATATAATATTCTGGAGAAAAGAATTAGCCAGGCCTGGTGGCACGCACCTATACTCAAGAGACTGAAACAGGAGGCTCTCGAGCCCAGGAGTTTGAGGCTGCAGTGAGCTATAATCATGCCGCTGCACAACTGCCTGGGCAACACAGCAAGATTCTGCTTCCAAAAGAAAAAAGACAATGCTGTATTAGATTCTAACCACATTTTGATTTACTAATCACTGAATACTCCCTGAGTAAATGACAGAATGTGTTAATAAAGTCTCAAATTCCTGGCCTCAATAGATTCTCCTTCCTTAACCTCCCTAGTAGCTGGGATTACAAGTGAGCAAACACACACACCCCTACAAGTTTACCTACAAGTTCAACACTATTGATCACGGAAGAGATAAAAGAAATGGTTAGGGCAGCGCCTGTGGCTCAGTGAGTAGGGCACCGGCCCCATATGCCGAGGGTGGCGGGTTCAAACCCAGCCCCAGCCAAACTGCAACAGCAAAAAAAAAATAGCCGGGCGCCTGTAGTCCCAGCTACTTGGGAGGCTGAGGCAAGAGAATCGTTTAAGCCCAGGAGCTGGAGGTTGCTGTGAGCTGTGTGATGCCACGGCACTCTACTAAAGGGCAATAAAGTGAGACTCTGTCTCTATTAAAAAAAAAAAAAGAAAAGAAAAAGAAATGATTAAGTGACTTTTGGAAATGGTCAGTGTCTATTTGGGCCAAACTTGTGTACATGGACATGAATGACAAGAGCTCATGCCAAGAGCTAAACAGAATCAAATGATAAATGGGAAACTGATCTGACCAGAAAACGTGCAAGAAGAGGAAGAAACTGGGTTAGTGTTTATTTACTTACTTACTTATTTTATTTTAGAGACAGAGTCTCGCTGTTGCCCAGGTCTCAAACTTTTGGCCTCAAGCAATCCTCCTACCTCAGCTTCCAAACGTGCTGGGATTACAGGTGTGTTTCACTGTACCTGGCTAGGGCCAGTGTTTTGAGGAGATTATGTGTTAAAATTGTCCATTTCTGGCCCATAGCTCAGTGGTTAGGGCACTGGCCACATACACTGAGGCTGGTGGGTTCAAGTTCGGCCTGGGCCTGCTACACAACAATGACAACTGCAACAACAACAACAACAACAAAATAGCCAGGCACTGTGGTGGGTGCCTATAGTTCCAGCTACTTGGGAAGCTGTGGCAAGAGAATTGCTTAAGCCCAAGAGTTTGAGGTTGCTGTGAGCTGTGATGCCACGGCACTCTACCAAGGGCAACATACTGAAACTCTGTCTCAAAAAAAAAAAAGAAAGAGAGAGAGACTCTATCTCAAAAAAAAATTGTCCATTTCAGTAAATTTTATTTATTTATTTTTGTCACCCTTGGTAGAGTGCTCTGGTGGTATAGCTCACAGCAACCTCAAACTCTTGGGCTGAAGTGATTATTTTGTCTCAGCCTCCCAAGTTGCTGGGACTACAGGCACCCGCCACAATGTCGGCTATTTTTAGAGACAGGGATCTCACTCTTGCTGAGGCTTGTCTTGAACCTCAGGCAATCTACCCACCTCAACCTCTCAGAGTGCTAGGATTACAGGCTTGAACCACCATACGGGGCCTCAGTTAATTTTTTAAAACAAAGAACAATTTTGCAAGTGGGGGGGGACCACCTCTAGTCCTATTACAACTATAATTTGAAACTATTTTCAGTTGCATCTCAATTCCTATACATACATGTTAATATTTCTGTGTTGTTACAATTAATGAATATAACCACTTCATATTATTTTTTCACTGCATTGAATACTGAATATTGTATCTGAAGTATGTTTTCATATTTTCAGAGTCTTTATTATCTTTTTAATATGATGTTCTACAATATAGGTAATCTTCTGTTGTGAGACATTTATACTGTTTCCTGTTTTTTTCTCTTTCTAAATACCATTACAATACAGTGGGGTTTTTATAATTAAAGTATTTCTTTAAGATACCTTTCTAAGGTTCAAATTCTTGGCTCAAAGGGCATGAACAATATTTGGCAACATAGCAGAGTGGACAGGAGCACAGAATAAGGAATTAGACAACCTGGGTACAAAACTCAGTTCTGTCCATTAATCCCTGTTTGGCTTTTGAACAATTTTCTTAAGCTCCCTGAACCTCGGGGGCTTGTGGTAACGACTGAATGAGGTTGTGTATACCAAGTACGTAGTACAGATGCTGGAAAATAGAAATATGACCTAGCTGAGCATGATGGCACACACCTGTAATTCCCAGCTACTCGGGAAGCTAAGGCAGGAGGATTTCTTGAGCCCAGGAGTTTTTTGTTTTTGTTTGGCTTTTTTTTGTTCTTTTTCTCCTTCTTCCTTTTCCTCCTCCTCCTCCTCCTTATTCTCTTTTGTTATTTTTTATTTGCATGTATTTATTTATTTTTTTGAGACAGAGTCTCACTATGTCTCCCTTGCTAGACATAGCAACCTCAAACTCCTGGGCTTAAGTGATTCTCTTGCCTCAGCCTCCCAAGTGGCTGGGACTATAGGCACACAGCTATTTTTTTTTGGTTGCAGTTGTCATTGTTGTTTGGCAGACCTGGGCTGGATTCAAACCCGCCAGCCTGACTGTATGTGCTGGCACCCTAGCCGCTGAGCCACAGGTGCCAAACCTTCTTCTTCTTCTTTTTTTTTTTAGATAGAATTGCACTCTGTCACTGAGGCTGGAGTGCCATGGCCTCAGCCTAGGACTCCTGGGCTCAGAACTAGGCAGAGGCCATGGCACTCTTGCCTGGGTGACAGAGTGAAACTTTGCCTAAAAAAAAAAAAAAATACACAAATTACCATAAATAATATTTTTTTCCATTTTCTTGTTTTTGCCATGTTTTCTTTCTTTTTTATTTTATTATTTTTTTTTTTTTGTAGAGACAGAGTCTCACTTTACTGCCCTCGGTAGAGTGCCATGATGCCACACGGTTCACAGCAATGTCCAGCTCTTGGGCTCAAGCAATTCTCTTGCCTCAGCCTCCCAAGCATCTGGGACTACAGGCGCTTGCCACAATGCCTGGCTATTTTTTTGTTGCAGTTTGGCCGGGGCTGGGTTTGAACCCACCACCCTCAGTATATGGGGCCGGGGCCCTACTCACTGAGCCACAGGCACAGCCCAATGTCTTTTTTTTTTTTTTTTTTTTGCAGTTTTTGGCCGGGGCTGGGTTTGAACCCTCCACTTCCGGCGTGTGAGGCTGGCGCCCTATGCCTTTGAGCTACAGGCGCTGCCCCATGTTTCCTTTCTTAAAGATTATACCAATTCACAACCTCACAGGCAGTGCAAAAATTGGCTATTTTTACTACAAACTCCACACATTGTTTTAAAGTTAGCTTAATTGTTAGGAATAAACTTTTATTAGCATACTTTACTTCCATGGATGAATTATCTTTCCCAGAGTGCAAATCTGTAGGCAAAGAATATTTTGAGATCACTTCAACCAGAAAAAGTCAGATGGAGGAAGGGCCTGGATTTTATTACTCCTTAGAGAAGTGATGAGATATGAAAGTACCTCACTGAATGTCAGAAAGTACCTGACATTCTGAAGATTCAGCCAGACCTTCAGCTGCGTAGTTCTGACCTTGGATTAGGCCGTGCTTCCTCACTAGCAGTGCCCGAGCCTCTTGCAACCATAGCACCACGTTCTTGCTCCTGCAAACATCTCCATTTTGGTCCTTTTTGCTTTTCCCATAGGCCTGTAAGACTTCACTTTTTGCTGGGTGCTTGGGGTCACACACGGGTTATTAAACCTTATGTATACCAGAGCAGTAAAAGTGAGAAAAAATATCTTTCAGCTCTTCTTAAAATATTCCAAGTGTTTTTTCTTAGGTTTTGTGGCCTCTAACTGCGGTCCCCAATCCCCAGGCCACGAACCTATTCCTGGTGTGTGGTGTGTTAGCAACCAGGCCACAGAGCAGGAGGTGAGCCACTCCTCTGAAGTTACCACCTTTCCCATCCATCACATCAGCACCTGAGCACCACCTCCTGTCAGATCAGTTGCAGGATGAGATTCTCAGAGGAGTATAAACCTTTCTTTAAACTGTGCATGAGAGGGATCTATGTTGTGCACTCCTTATGAGAATCTAATGCCTGGTTCGGCACCTGTAGCACAGTGGTTATAGCACCAGCCACATGCACTGATGCTGGCAGGTTCAAACCCGGCCCAGGCCAGCTAAAAACAACAATGACAACTGCAACAAAAAATAGGTGGGTGTTGTGGCGGGTGCCTATAGTCCCAGCTACTTGGGAGGCTGAGGCAAGAGAATCGCTTAGGCCCAGGAGTTTGAGTGTGCTGTGATCTGTGATGCCACGGCCCTCTACCTAGGGCAGCATAGTGAGACTCTGTCTCAAAATAAAAAAGTGAGAGAGAATCTAATGCCTGATGATCTGAGGTGGAACTGAGGTGGGCTCCCACTGATTCTGCATTATAATGCAGAGTTGTATAATGATTTCATTACATATTACCATGTAATAATAGTAGAAATAAAGTGCACAATAAATGTAATGCACTTGAATCATCCTGAAGCCATCTCCCCACCCGCCAAGTCTGTGGAAAAACTGTCTCCCATGAAACCAGTTCCTAGTGCCAAAAGGTTGGGGATTGCTGGCCTCTAATATAAGGAGATTCAAATATAAGAGTCAAATTGATAGATGGTGTTTACATTTGGCTCTGTGTAAGGACTACTAATGGCTTAAGGGACAAAGGCTTGGGTCTGAATTAAATCTTTACCACCTTCTGTTCTGGAAGTAGGCTGTATTTCAAGGATGAAAGAGCAAGTCCCAGCTGTGAGGAG
Organism: Loris lydekkerianus; assembly: GCA_963574355.1. NCBI lineage: Eukaryota > Metazoa > Chordata > Mammalia > Primates > Lorisidae > Loris > Loris lydekkerianus. The sequence continues at coordinate 9,323 of CAUYPK010019213.1, forward strand.
GAATGCAAAGGCATAAATTAGATACATATTTCCTTTTTTACAAATCTCTGCATCTTTGTTCATGAGGCCATCAAATTTACATATACAGTATCTTCTTTCTGACATTTCTGACATGTACACTTGCTATATGTTACTGTAGAAAATTATAGAAGAAACTTTAACCACTATTAACCTCTTAGAGTAGCTACCTCCAGACATTTTACATTTTTATTTGTTTGTTTGTTTTGTTTATTTTTTGAGACAGAGTCTCACCATGTTGCCCTTGGGTAGAGTGCTATGGCGTCACAGCTCACAGCAACCTCAAATTCTTGGGCTTAAGTGATTCTCTTGCCTCAGCCACCCAAGTAGCTGGATCTACAGGCGCCCGCCATAACACCTGGCTATTTTTTCGTTGTAGTTGTCATTGCTGTTTAGCTGGCCTGGGCCGGGTTAGAACCCACCACCCTCGGTGCATGTGGCCAGTGCCATTAACCATTGTGCTACGGGCGCTGAGCTTGTTTGTTTATTTTAGAGAGAGAGTGCTGCTGTGTTGCCCAGGCTGGAGCAAAGTGGCCTGATCACCGCTCACCGTAACATCAAATTCATGGGCTCAATGATCTTCCAGCCTCTCAGGCTCCTAAGTAGCTGATACTCTAGGCACATGCCACTATGCCTGGCTAACTGTTTTTTATTTTTTTATTTTATTTTATTTTTGAGACAGAATCTCACTATGTCACCCTCGGTAGAGTGCCAGCACATCACAGCTCACAGCAACCACAAACTCTTGGGCTTAAGTGATTCTCTTGCCACAGCACCCAGCTATTTTTTTTAATTGTAGTTGTCATTGTTGTTTAGCAGGCGTGGGCAGGCCTTGAACCCACCAGCCTCAGTGTATGTGGCTGGCGTCGTAACCACTGAGCTATGGGGCACTGAGCCGGCTAATTGTTTTTCATATTTTGTAGAGACAGGATCTTGCTATGTTACCCAGGCTGGTCTCAAACTCCTGGCCTCAAGCAAGCCTCCCACCTTGGCTTCCTGAAGTGTTGGGATTATACGGCCTGAAGCTCTTTCTGTAAACATATAATTTCTTTTTTTAATGAGGTTTAAATCATGTGGTATATGCAGTGTGATTTCCTGCCTTTTCCCCATTTACTATTGTATATTGTAAAACATTTACCCAGGTCTCTAAAAGCATGCTTTTTATTGGGTGCGTAGGTAGAGACGTTATGAGTATACACATTTCACCTAATGACTTCATTGTTATACATTCTGGTCAATTCTACATTTTCACAATTATTTATAACTTAGTGGTGAATATCCTTTGACACATATCTACATTAGTTTCCCAGGGCTGCCATTCACAAAGTGTCATAAACTTGGTGGCTTGAAACAAGAAAATTTTATTTTCTCACATTTCTGGAGGCAAGAAGTCCTAAATCAGCAAGGCCATACTCCCTCTGAAACCTGTAGGGGGAAATCCTTCCTTGCCTTTTGGTCTTCTGGTGTTTGCTGGCAACCGTGGCATTCCTTTGTTTGTAAATACATTAATCTCTGCCTCCATAGCCATATGGCCATCTTCTCCCCCATGTGGCTCTACATGGCATTTTCCTCTCTTAAAAGGACACGAATCATCTTGAATTATTATTGTTTTCTTAGAGACAAGGTCTCATTCTGCTGCCCAGGCTGGAGTGAAGTGACCCCACCATAACTTACTGCAGCCTTCCACTCCTGGCCTCAAGCTATCCTCCTGTCTCAGTCTTCCAAAGTGCTGGATTATAGGTGTGAGCCATCTCGCTGCACTTGGAATAATGGTCCTCTCTACTCCATTATGACTTTGTCTTAATTTAACAAATTATATCTGCAATGACTTTGTTTCCAAATAAGGTTACATTCTGAGTTACAAGGGGTTAGGACTTCAGTAAATCTCTTAGGTGGACACAATTCAACTCATACAAATAGAATCACAGGATTAACATATATGAACATTTTCAAGACTTGACACATCTTCCCAAAATGCTCTTTAGAAGGTTTGAGGTGAGTGCCTGTCTTCTGATACATTTGCCAGCATTAAGTGGTTTATTTTTCAATCTTAATTTATTTGATAAAAATATTATCTCAAACCTACATTTTATCAGTGAAATTGAATGTTTTATAGGTTATTTGTAGTTTTCTTCTGTAAATTGTTTATGTATTTTTCCTATTTTCTGCATTTCCCCCCCCCCCTTTGGACAGAGTCTGACTATGCCCCTCTTGGTAGAGTACCATGGCATCACAGCTCACAGCAAACTCTAACTCTTGGGATTACAGGCACCCTTCACAATGCCCAGCTATTTTTTTTTTGTACTTGTCATTGTCGTTTAGCAGGCCTGGGCCGGGTTTGGACCCACTAGCCTCAGCGTATGTGACCAGTGCCCTACCCACTGAGTTACGGGTGCTGCCCTAATTTTCTGATTTTAAAAAATTATTTCTTTTATTTATTTATTTATTTATTTTGAGACATAGCCTCAAGCTGTCGCCCTGGGTAGAGTGCTGTATCATCACAGCTCACAGCAACCTTCAACTCCTGGGCTCAAGCAAATTCTCCTGCCTCCACCTCCCAAGTAGCTGGGACTACAGGCGCCTGCCACGATGCCTGGCTATTTTTGGTTACAGCCGTCACTATTGTTTGGCAGGCCCAGGCTGGATTCGAACCCACCAGTTTAGGTGTACGTGGCTGGCGCCTTAGCCACTTGAGCCACATGCACTGAGCCAGGTTTTAAAAAATTAATATAGAAGTACATTCAAGTTTTGTTTTGTTTTGTTTTGTTTTGTTTTTTGAGACAGAGACTCACTCCATCACCCTTGGTAGAGTACTGTGGCATCATAGCTCACAGCAACCTCCAACTCCTGGGCTTAGGCGATTCTCTTGCTTCAGCCTCCCGAGTAGCTGGGACTACAGGCAACTGCCACAACGCCCGACTATTTTGTTGTTGTTGTTGTTGTTGTTGTTGCAATTTGGCTGGGGCCAGCGCCCTACCCACTGAGCCACAGGTGCCGCCCTCTTTTTAACTTGCAATTTCTTTTCTTTTCTTTTTCTTTTTTTTTGAGACAGTCTCACTATGTCACCATTGGTAGAGTGCTGTGGCTTCACAGCTTACAGCAACCTCAAACTTTTGGGCTTAAGTGATTCTCTTGCCTCAGCCTCCCAAGTAGCTGGGAGTACAGATGCCTGTCACACACCTGGCTGTTTTTTTGGTTGTAGTTGTCATTGTTGTTTGGCAGGCCCGGGCTGGGTTTGAACCCCCCAGCTCAAGTGTTATGTGGCTGGCGCCCTAGCTTGCGGAGCTACAGGCACCCAGCCTAACTTGCAGTTTTTTTCCTTTTCTTTTTTTTTTTTTTGTAGTTTTTGGCCCGGCTGGGTTTGAACCCATCACTCCCAGTATATGGGGCCCACGCCCTACTCCTTGAGCCACAGGCACTGCCCAAGGAAGAGAGGTTTTAGTTATTTTTTTTTTTTTAAGACTTGTATTTATTTACTTTTTGTTGTTGTTGTTACAGTTTGGCCAGGGCAGGGTTTGAAACCACCACCCTTGGTATATGGGGCTGGCACCCTACTCACTGAGCCATAGGTGCTGCCCTAACTTGCAGTTTTTTATTGGTGAATTGAAGTTTATTATTTCTGTTTTTGCAGAAACTCTGAGGTTTATTATTTATTTTTCCTTTTATATTAATTAAATATCTATATGTGGTTTCTTTTAAATATTATTTTTGCTTTCATTTTTTAGATTTACTGTTTGTTTGTTGTTGTTTTTTTTTTTTGAGACAAGAGTCTTGCTTTGTCACCCTCAGTAGAGTGCTATGGCATCACAGCTCACAGCAACCTCCAACTCCTGGATTTAGACAATTCTCTTGCCTCAGCCTCCCAAGTAGCTGGGACCACAAGTGCCTGCCATAATGCCCAGCTATTTTTTTATTGCAGTTTGGCCAGGGCCAGGTTCAAACCCACCACCCTCAATATAGGGGGCCAGCACCCTACCCACTGAGCCACAGGCACTGCCCAGATTTACTTCTTTAAAATCTGGAATTTATTTTCAGTGTATGGTACGAGGCAAGGTCCCAACTAGGTAATTTTCTACAATTTTCTTCACACAAGTATTGGTTTACTCATTTTGGGAGCTAAAGTAAGTTGATCTTCAAAGAAGTAAAAAGTAGAACAGAGGAATCTAAAGGCTGGGAAGGGTAGGAGGAAGGAAAGAATAGGGAGAGATTTGTCAAAGGACACAAAAATACAGCTTTCAAATAGTTATAAGTAGGAATGTTCTAACACCAGAAAATGATAAGTGTTTGAGTTGATGAACATGCTAATTTCCCTGATCTGATCATTCTGTACATTCAATACATACATTTATATGTATTGAAACATCATTATATACCCTATGAATATGTATAATTATTATAAATTAAGAAATATATATTTAAAAAAATAAATTCCGGGCAGTACCTGTGGCTCTGTAGGTAGGGCACTGGCTCCACATACCGAGGGTGGTGGGTTCAAACCCGGACCCAGCTGAATTGCAACAAAAAAATAGCTGGGTGTTGTGGCAGGCACCTGTGGTCCTGGGAGGCTAAGGCAAGAGAATCGCCTAAGCCCAGGAGCTGGAGGTTGCTGGGAGCTGTGACACCACAGCACTCTACCAAGAGCAACAAAGTGAGACTCTGTCTCTAAAAAAAAATTAAATAAATAAATTTCACCTTAAGACAAATTTCTTTTTATTGTACATTTCTTATCCTTTCCCTATGAGGCCTTCTAGATGTGCAGGGAACACTTCCTCCACCCTATCTCAGCCAATATACAGACCACATTACTTAAGATTTGCTTTGCTAATGCTGCCTGACCCCAGGGTCAAAGTTCTTACTATGGCACAAGCAATTTAGCTTAGGAAGACAATGGCTTATTTATTTTCCTGTTCTGGCCTCTGAGAAAATAATATGAAACAACACAGCAATCTTGGGAAAGTAAGAAACCAATATCCCTCCTTCTACAGCCTTCTTTAGACTGTTAGACCAACTAACGTTTTTGCCAATAAAGTCTCCAGGCCTGAAACCCAAAGATTGATAGCATTATCCCTAAACCCATTTTTCGATCTGTAATCTGCTTTTAAATAAGTCATAGAGTTCATTATCAGGATAAAGAAGTATCTCATATTCCAGGCAAAAATTGATTTGTAAATGGATCCAGAGCTGAAGCAGCAATGTAATATAGGCATTCCCCAAGTTACAGATGACTTCCACACAACTCCCATTGATGAGCGGTGGCTGTTACAGGTAATAGGTAAATGTACCTGTTCCAACTTAGATACAAATTCAACTTAAGAACAAACCTACAGAACCTATCTCATTTGTAACTCAGGGACTTCCTGTAATTCATTTATTTAACAAATATTTATTAAGACTTTCTATGTGTCAAGCATTGTTCTAAGCTCTGAGATACAGTAGTAAACAAAACAAATTCCTTACTCTCATCTCGTCTACATCCTGGTGGGAAGAGATAGATAATAAGAAAATGTATCAATATATATATAATATGTCAGCTGGTAATATGTGCTAGAGATTAAAAAAGTAAGATAAAGGGGAGAGACAATGAGAAGGTAGAAAGGACTATTGTAGATAAGTGAATTTGTTGTCTTTTCTTTCTTTTTTATTTTTTGAGAGAGTCTCACCTTTGTCACCCTTGTGTTGCCTTTGGTAGAGTGCCGTGGTGTCATAGCTCACAGCAATCTCAAACTCTTGGGCTCAAGTGATTCTCTTGCCTCAGCATCGTGAGTAGCTGGGACTACAGGTGCCCACCACAACGCCTGGCTATTTTTAGAGACGGAGTCTTGCTTCTGCTCAGCAGTTTCAAACTCCTAAGCTCAAGCAGTTCACCTGCGTTGGCCTCCCAGAGTCCTAGGTTTATAGGCATGAACCACCATGTGCCTGGCCAGCAAATTTGTTTCTTTTATTTTTCCTTCCTTCTTTCCCTTCCTTCCTTTTCTTTTTTTTTTTTTTTTTGCCAGGGTCTTGCTTTCCTGGGCTAGAGTGCTATGGCCTCAGCCTAGCTCACTACAACCTCAAACTCCTTGGTTCAAGCCATCCTCCTGCCTCAGTCTCTCAAGTTGCTGGGAGTACAGGTGCCCACCAACATGCCTGGCTAATTTTTCTATTTTTTTGTAGAGATGTGGTCTCAATATGTTGTTCAAGTTGATCTCAAACTCCTGGCCTCAAGCAATCCTTCCATTGTGGCCCCTCAAAGTGCTGGGATTATAGGTTTGAGGCAGTGTACCCAGCTTATTTTCTTTCTTGCTTTCTTTTTTAAATTTTCATTTATTTGTTGGTTTATTTATTTATTTTGAGACAGAATCTCCCTTTGTTGCCCCAGGAGAGTGCCATGGCATCACAGCTCACAGCAACCTCAGACTCTTGGGCTCAAGCAATTCACCTACCTCAGCCTCCTAAGTAGTTGGGACTATAGGCACCCACCACAACACCCAGCTTTTTTTTCTTTTGAGACTGAGTCTCACTGTGTCACCCTCAGTAGAGTGCCACATCACAGCTCACAGCAACCTCAAACTCTTGGGCTTAAGCAATTCTCTTGCCTCAGCCTCCCAAGTAACTAGGAGTACAGATGCCCACCACAATGCCCAGCTATTTTTTTTTTGTTGCAGTTGTCATTGTTTAGCTGGCCCAGCAGGGTTCAAAACCGCCAGCCTCAGTGAATGTGGCTGGAGCCATAACCACTGTGCTACAGGCGCCAAGCCATCCAGCTATTTTTAGAGACAGGATCTCACTTTAGTTCAGGCTGGTCTCAAACTCGTGACCTCAAGTGATTCACCTGCCTCAGCCTCCCAGAGTGCTGGGGTTACAGGCGTGAGCCACCATGCCTGGCCCCTATTTCTCTTTTCTTAACTATAAAGGGATAACATACATGTTGTAAAGTGTATAAAATATAGGGCTATGTGCAACTTGATGAATTTTTTTCTTTTTTTTTTTTGAGACAGAGTCTATGTCACCCTTGGTAGAGTACTGTGGCATCACAGCTCACAGCAACCTCAAACTTTTGGCCTCAAATAATTCTCTTACCTCAACCTCCCAAGTAGCTGGGACTACAGGTGCCCGCCACAACACCTGGCCATTTTTAGAGCAGGTGTTGTTGCAGGTCTCACTCTGGCTCAGGCTGGTCTCAAACTTGTGAGCTCAGGCAATCCACCTGCCTTGGCCTCCCAGAGTGCTAGGATTATAGGCGTGAGCCACTGAACCTGGCTGGTTGATGAATTCTTACATTCACCTAACCACTACACAGATCAAGAAATAGAATGTTAAAAAAAAAGAAAAAGAAGAAAAAGAAATAGAACATTTATGGAGGCTCGGCTCCCATACCACAGTGGTTACAGTGCCAGCCACATACACTGAGGCTGGCCAGTTCAAATCCAGTCGGGGCCAGCTAAACAATAATGACAACTGCAACAACAGAAAAAAATAGCTGGGCTTTGTGGCAGGCGCCTGTAGTCCCCGCTACTTGGGAAGCTGAGGCAAGAGAATCACGGCACTCTACCCAAGGCAACAAAGTGAGACTATCTCCAAAAAAAAAAAAGAAAAAGAAAAGAAAGAACATTTACGGGGTCCCAAGAAAGTTTCCTTGTACTTCTTCTCAGTCTGTGCTCTCCAAGAGTGAACTGCTATTCTTATTTCTATCACCATTGATGACTTTACCTGTTCGTGAACTTCATATAAATGGAATCATAAAGCATATATCCATTTGTGCCTGGCTTTTTCCACTCAAAGTAATATTTTGTGAGGTGAGATTAACCTATAGTGCTATAAAGATGAATTTCTCTTTATCAGTATGTAGTAATCTATTACATGATTATATCACAATTTATCCATTAGTAACAGAGGAAATGGCCTGAAAAAATAGCAAAAAATGTTTTCTGTCTCTTTAAAACTCTTTTTAGCCTGTAATCCCAGCATTCTGGGAAGTTGAGGCCAGTGGATTACTTGAGCTGAAGTGTTCAAGACCAGCCTGACCCTGTCTGTACTAAAAATAGAAAAAGTAGCTGGGTGTTGTTGCAGGCTGCTATAGTTTCAGCTACTCAAGAGGCTGAGGCAAAAGGATCACTTGAGCCCAAGAGTTTGAGGTTGCTGTGAGCTGCAATGATGCCATAGCTCTCTACCCAGGGCGACCAAGTTAGACTCTGTCTAAAAAAAAAAAAAAAAAAAAAAAAAAGGCCAGGCTTGGTGGCTCACGCCTGTAATCCGTGCGCTGTGGGAGGCCAAGGCAGGTGGATTGCTTGAGCTCACAAGTTCGAGACCAGCCTGAGCAAGAACATGACCTCCAAATAGAATTAGAAAAACTGAGGCAAGAGGATTGCTTGACCCCAAGAGTTGGAGGTTGCTGTGAGCTATGATGACGCCATGGCACTCTACACAGGGCAATAGCTTGAGGCTCTGTCTCCAAAAAAAAAACTCTGTGTTTCTGCTTCTGTTCAGGAAAGCAGTATTCCTATCAGTATTTTGATAGGAACAGGCTGCCATTTTTCTTTCTTCTTCTTTTTTTTTTTTTTTGAGACAGAGTCACGCCATGTCACCCTTGGTAGAGTGCCGTGGCGTCACACACAGCTCATGGCAACCTCAAACTCTTGGGCTCAAGTGATTCTCTTGCCTCAGCCTCCCAAGTAGGTGGGACTAGCAGGCACCTGCCACAATGCCCAGCTATTTTTAGAGACCAGTCTCACTCTTGCTCAGGCTGGTCTCAAACTCCTAAACTCAGGCAATCTACCCACCTCAGCCTGGAATTACAGATTGCTAAGATTACAGGCATGAGCCACTGCACCCACTTGGCCTGATCCCAGCTAATTAGCAGAGCCAATTGCCTGGTTTTTTTCCCACTAAACACTTCTATTTAAAAACCTTTTCTCCAAAATTTTCAGGGAGATGGGTTTGAGAACTTCCTCTCATATACAGTCTGCTGTCACTGTCTCAGTGTGTTGGCTTCCTCTTGAGCAACAGGCAATGGCTCTGGTTGGGCTGTAACAGGGATCTGATTCTGGATGCACTTCAAAGGTAGAGCTTACAGCGTTCTTTGATGGGACTGAGGTATAAGAAAAAAAGAGTATCAAGCATGATTCTAAGTTTTCAGACTTGAGCAAAATGGGATTAAACCCAGGTCTTCTGAACATTCTTTTTGGTAAAATTGATCACACAGATAATCACACAGGAAGTCATTCCTTCAAATGTCAATTCATAACATTAATGAACAAAGTATGTGACAAAGCTTTGCTGGAACAGCCATGAACCTACTTAGACCTGTAATCAAAAAGACATCTCTACTGGAGGAATGCCAGTTTACAATGATAACTGACAGAATGGCTTTGTTTACAAATCTCCCCCAAGGACTCTGGGCACATTTCCCAAATCCCCCAGGGCCAGTTGCTTACCTCAAAAGCAAAGAATTAAGAGGTGTGAAAGAGCAAGAGAATCTAGGTCAGAAAAGCTAAAGCCTTCTTATATGAAAAGAGCGCAAAGTTATCTACAATGCTTAGTTAAGGTAAGCGGAGCTTTGGGCCTTTCAAAGGTGTTCAGAAATGATCCAGACAGGAAACAAAAGTACTCCTCACTCTTATTTCCCAATGCAAGATAATAATCTACTGGAATTGCTTAGGGCTTGCACAGAATGAAATTATCCTGGTCAATAAAAAGTTCAAGATTCATATTAAATATGCATGACACAGCTGTTTTTCTTTCTTTCTTTTCTTTTTTTTTTTTCTTTTTTTTTTTTTTTGAGAGAGAGTCTCCCTGGGTAGAATGCTGTGGCGTTACAGCTCACAGCAACCTCAAACTCTTGGGCTTAAACGATTCTCTTGCCTCAGCCTCCCAAGTGTCTGGCACGACAGCCTCCCACCGACACCCAGATATTTTTTGGTCGTAGTTGTCATTGTTGTTTGGCAGGCCTAGGCTGGATAAGAACCCACTAGCTCTGGTGTATGTGGTTGGTGCCCTAGCGGCTGAGCCACAGGCTCCGAGCCCAAAAACTTTTGAATGATAAAGTATGACAGAGTGGGGCGGCACCTGTGGCTCAGTGAGTAGGGCACCGGCCCCATATACTGAGGGTAGCGGGTTCAAACCTGGCCCCGGCCAAATTGCAACAAAAAAATAGCCAGGCATTGTGGTGGGCACCCGTGGTCCTAGCTACTTGGGAGGCCGAGGCAGGAGACTAGCCTAAGTCCAAGAGCTGGAGGCTGTTGTGAGCTGTGACACTGAGGGTGACAAAGTGAGAATGTCTCTAAAAAAAAAAAAACAAATAAATATGATACCGTGATGTGATTTGAGTGATAGAGTATGGATAATCACAAAGTAAGCTATGCTAGAAATGAAAGTGTGAGGAAACAGCATCTTTCACTCGCTGCTTCTGATGACAACTAATAGCCCACATCTTTAAGTCACTGGCTAGAACTGAAGATGGAATTTGAGATTGCAACAGTTCACCAATAAAAGGTAATTTGATCATTGACCCGAGATTAAATCCACAGTCTTGGCCTTATCACCAAGCCCTAATGAACTGAACTAACCAGTCCTTTGTATCAGGGTTTGTTAAACTGTAGCTCAAGAGCTATTGAGGATGATTTTTTTTTTTTTTTTTTTTTAGACAGAGTCTCACTATGTCTCCCTTGGGCTTAAGTGATTCTCTAGCCTCAGCCTCCCAAGTAGCTGGGACTACATATGCCTGCCAAATGCCCAGCTATATTTTTTTGTTGCAGTTGTCATTGTTGTTTAGCAGGACTGGGCCAGGTTCGAACCCACGAACCGCGGTGTATGTGGCCAGCGCCCTAGTTGCTGAGCTACAGGCACTGAGCCTCTTTCTTGATTTTTAAAAAACCATCTACAATAGGCTCAGCGCCCATAGTTCAGTGGTTAGGGCACCGGCCACATACACTGGGGCTGGTGGGTTTGAACCCAGCCCAACAACAATGACAACTACAACAACAACAACAATAAAAAATATTTCCCTTGCCAGGGAAGGGAAATAAAAAGGATAACTTTTCTAAAAAGGAAAGGAATACTAATCCATTTAATCAGCTAGAATCAGATACCATTCATGTTCTCTGCTTTTAGATTGTCCTTTTCCATGGAGATTTAATTAAAAAAGAGGGTGCTTAAAGTCAGGTAATACATGATAGTGATTGAATTTAGTCAACCGTGCACATATTGGGTTAAAATTTCAGAATGGCTGGGTACAATGGCTCACACCTGTAATCTTAGCACTGTGGGAGACCAAGGTGCGTAGATTGCTTGAGCTCAGGAGTTCGGGACCGGCCTGAGCAAGAGCGAGACCCCCTTTCTACTAAAAATAGAAAAACTGAGGCAAGACAATCACTTGAACCCAAGAGTTTGAGACTGCTGAGAGTATGATGACACCATGGTACTCTACCCCAGACAACAGAGAATCTCTCATAAAAAAGAAAATGGACTTTCAGAACTGAAACTTTGCCTGCCTTTTTCTCTACTATATTCCCAGAACATGGCACATTGTAAGCAGTCAAATGATTTTTGGAGAATAAGCTTTCTATATGCACTTCTAAAGAAAGTGAACTATCCTATATTATGTTTTCTTAGAGCTGTATCATCACAGAACTGTTTTGTTCTCGGCTTCTAAATGTTTTGGGAAAACTGAAGCAGCAATACTTGATTACCTCTGCTCAGACTCAGGATTGGAGCCCTCAAGAATTCAGTGGCCCTAGGCCACGTCTCTGTGCCTGTGTCAAAGGGCAGGTGAAGACTTCCTGCAGTGAAGTCTCAACAGGCAGATTTATATTTGACTCCTGTTTACTGGGTTGGCCAACATTAGGCAGGCCTTGGGCCAGTGTGAGCAGTGTTACCTGTCTAGCCTTGCTCAACCCCCATTTCTGCAGTCCAATCTCCTTGAAGTATTTTTCAAAGACTGCTGATTGTGTGAGGAGAAAATACTGACCAAAACCAAACCAAACCAAAACCAAAACCTAAACCAGAGAGCTCTTATTAACACAAAGGAGGCTATTTTATTTTCATTCACTGAGCACTGAAAGAAGTTCATAGATTTATAGATCCTGTAACTATTTTTTCAAATGGCAAATATATGGAATTAATTAAATTATCTGAGATATAACTTTGAAGAATTATGCTGTTTTTGCCTACCCCCAAAAGAGAAGTTCCATAATTCAGTTTCTCTCTTCTTGTTCTTTTTTACTTGAAGTTTTAATGAACAACGAATATGTGCCTCATATGTCTTCTGCCAAGTTGGGGATGAGGCAAATAGCAGATGTGAATAAAATAAGCTTTTTGTGCTCTTAGAGTCTCAGTGTAATAAAAAAAAAAATTTTTTTTTTTGTAGTCACTGCAGTAACCCAAGGGAAAGTTAAATTTATATTGTTGCTGAGCTATGATGTCAGGCAGACACAGTAAGACTCTGTCTCAATTAAAAGAAAAAAAAAAATAACCCAGTGTTTGGGGGTGGGGGCGCCTATAGTCCCAGCTACTTGGGAGGCTGAGGCAAGAGAATCACTAGAGCCCAGGAGTTTGAGGTTGCTATAAATTGTGATGCCACGGCACTCTATGGGGAGCAACAAGTGAGACACTGTTTAAAAAAATTTTTTTTTCTTTTTTTAAAGATGGGATCTGGCTGTGCTGCCCAGGTTGGTCACATACTCCTGGCTTCAGGCAGTCCTCCTGTCCTGGCCTCCCAGGAGTCCCCCAAAGTGGGGGGGGGGGGACTAAAGGAATAAGCTACTATGCCCTGCTCAGCCTATCTTTTTTTTTTTTTGTAGAGACAGAGTTTCACTTTATCGCCCACCATTGAGTGTCGTGGCATCACACAGCTCACAGCAACCTCCAACTCCTGGACTTACTCAGTCTGTCTTTTAATATAATTTTTATTTTTATGGTTTAATTTTTTTTTTTTTTTTCTGAGACAGAGCTCAAGCTGTCACTCTGGGTAGAGTGCTGTGGCATCACAGTTCACAGCAACCTCCAACTCCTGGACTCAAACGATTCTCCTGCCTCCGCCTCCCATGTAGCTGGGACTACAGGTGCCCGCCACAACGCCCGGCTGTTTTTGGTTGCAGCCGTCATTCTTGTTTGGCAGGCCCAGGTTGGATTTGAACCCACCAGCTCAGGTGTATGTGGAATTAATTAAATTCCTTAGCCGCTTGAGCCACAGGCGCTGAACCTAAACAACTTTTTTTTTTTTTTTTTCCAGTTTTTGGCTAGGGCTGGGTTTGAACCCGCCACCTCCGGCATATGGGGCCGGCACCCTACTCCTTTGAGTCAGAGGCACCGCCCAGGTTTCATTTTTAACATTTAAATTCTTTGCTCCAATAATCCAAATACCCTGACTTGATCAATATCCATTCTATGCATGTAATAAATGCATGTACCCATACATATTTAAAATATTATGTATCAATAAAGGAAAAGAACTTTTAAAAATAAAATGTAAGGGCTAGGCACAGTAGTTCATGCCTGTAATCCTAGCACTCTGGGAGGCTGAGGCGGGTGGATTACAGAGCATATTAATATAGATAGCATTTACATTGCATTAGGCATTGTAAGTAATCTAGAGATGATTATTTACAGGACCTAATTATAAGGTATTATTAGATCATTTCAAAAGTTTTGTCCATTTTTATTAGTCTACTTTAAACTATAATATCTCAGTGAATATTCAATTTAATCGAAATAAGCACCATTTGAATCAGTGCACTTTTGCCAACGTAACCCAAGTCGATTAATTCCGTCCACATAAAAATTGGGTGCTCGGGATTCGATGGAGTCAACGAAGGCCGTTTTTGCTAGGTCATGATTGGCAAAGGTTCTACCGGTGAGAAAGTTATCAAAGTGCTTGAAAAGATGGTAGTTGGTTGGCGAGAGGTCTGGGGAGTATGGTGGGTGGGGCAGAACTTCGATGCTCAATGCCTTTAATTTTCGGACGGTGATTTGTGAGACATGCGGCCGGGCGTTGTCGTGGAGCAGAATCGGACCTCTTCTGTTGACCAGTGCTGGCTGCTGCTGACGCAATTTTTGGCACATTTCATCGATTTCCTCACAATAGGACTCTGCTGTGATGGTTTGGCCTGGTTGCAGAAAGTTATAGTGAATCACACTAGCGGCTGACCACCATACAGTAGCCATGATTTTTTTTTGGTGGGGTTTCGCTTTTGGGAAGTGCCTGGGTGGCTCATCGGTGTCCAACCACTGTCCTGAACGTTTCCTATTGTCGTAGAGAATCCACTCTTCATCACATGTGACGATCCTATCCAAAAAGGATCGTTTTGGTTGTGCAAAAGCAATGAAGAACAAACCTCAAAACGTGACAATTTCTGCCAATCATTTAAATTGTGGGGCATCCACTTTTCGAGATTTTTGACCTTTCCAATACGTTTTAAACCATCAAAAACCGCATGGGAGCTTACACCCAGTTCTTCCGCCATCCCACGCACCGTTTGTGATGGGTCAATCTCCACCAGGGTCCTCAAATCCTCATCCTAGATTACTCTAGATCGACCACTTTGGGGCTCATCTTCTAGGCTAAAATTTCCGGAACGAAATTTCACAAACCAACGTCGAACAGTGCGTTCATTAACACTATCATTGCCAAATGCCTGGTTAATTTTTCGGGCTGTTTCGGCAGTGCTTTGGTTCAATTTGAATTCGTAGAGAAAAATTGGCCAAAAATCGCTTAATGACATCATATAGTAATAGGCTGAAAAGAATAAAAAATATTAAAAGTAGAAAAAAATGAAGTATATAGGAGGGGCCCTGTGTCATGGCTTACTCCTGTAGTCCTAGCTACTTAGGAGGCTGAGACGGAACAATCCCTTGAGCCTAGGAGTTCAAGGCTATTGTACAGTGGTGCAATCATTACTCATGCAGCCTTGAACTCCTTGGCTCAAGTGGATTTCCTGCCTCAGCCTCCTAACTGACTGGCAATAAAGATGTGCACCACCACACCTGGCTATTATTTTTACTTTTCTTTTTTTTTTTTTCTTAAGAGTGAGTCTCACTTTGTCACCCTTGGTAGAGTGCTGTGACGTCATAGCTCACAGCAACCTCAAACTCCTGGGCTTAAGTGATTCTCTTGCCTCAGCCTCCCAAGTAGCTGGGACTATAGGCACCTGCCACAATGCCAGGCTATTTTTAGAGAGGCAGTCTCACACTGGCTCAGGTCCATCTGCCTGGGCCTCCCAAAGTGCTGGGATTACAGGCTGAACCACTGTGCTGGGCCTCATCTTAACCTTTTGAAAAAAATTCTTGGTGGCTCAGTGCCCATAGCACAATGGTTACGGCACCAGCCACATACACTGAAGCTGGTGGGTTCAAACCCAGCCCAGGCCAGCTAAACGAAACTGTTAACAAAAAATAGCCGGGCATTATGGCAGGTGCCTGTAGTCCCAGCTACTTGAGAGGCTGAGGCAAGAGAATCGCTGAAGCCCAAGAGTTGGAGGTTGCTGCGAGTTGTGACGCCACGGCACTCTGCCGAGGGCAACATAGCGTGACTCTGTTCAAAAAAATAAAGAATAAAATAAAATATAAAGTAAAATAAAATAAATTCTTGGCTGGGTGCAGTGGCCTGTAATCCTAACACTTTAGGAGGCCAAGGTGAGTGGATTATTTGAGCCTAGGAGTTGTAGACCAGGCTGAGAAAAAGTGAGACCCCTGTCTCTACTAAGAAAAAAAAAAAAGAAAAACTAGCTGGGTGTTGTGACTGGCATCTGTAGTCCCAGCTACTTGGGAGGGTGAGGCAAAAGGATCACTTGAGCCCAAGAGTTTGAGATTGGTGTGAAGTATGATGCCAGGGCACTCTACCCAGGCCAAAAGAGTAAGACTCTTTCTGGTCAAAAAAGAACAAACAAAGAAACAAAAAAAAAAAAAGAAAAGAAAAAGAAAAACAAACAAACAAAAAAGGTCCATCACTCATAGCTCAGTGGTTAGGGAGCCAGCCACATGCACTAGAGCTGATAGGTTCAAACCCGACCCAAGGCAGCTAAAAAAAGCAAAAAAATAGCTGGGTGTTGTGGTGGGCTCCTGTGGTCCCAGCTATTCAGGAGGCTGAGGAAAGCCTAAGAGTCTGAGGTTGCTGTGTGCTGTGATGCCACAGCGCTCTACCGATGGTGACAAAGTGAGACTCTGTCTCCTTAAGTAAAAAGATTATTACAGGGATCACAAGACCTAGCTGTGAGATAAAGTTCTGAGGTGACTGGAGAACTGAGGTCCCCCACTACCTTAACCTTTTTAGTTTGGAGAGAGTTTTAATATCAATGTCAGTTGGCCAGTTTTACTCAGATGAGTTTATCAAATTTACTTTAATTACATTTTAATTTAATCCATTTCACCCATTTTTAAGTTTACAAGTCAGTAGTTTAAGAATATTCACATTGCTGTGCAAACATGAACACCATCTAGCTCCAAAACTCTTTTCATCTTGGAAAACTGAAATTCTGTACCCATTAAATAAAAACTTCCCATTCTCCCCTGCCCACAGTCCCTGGAAACCACCATTCTACTTTTTCTTTGAATGCATACCTGAAGTACCTCATATAAATGAAATCATACAATATTTTCCTTTTGTGACTTTTTTTTTTTTTTTTTTTTTTTTAGAGACAGCGTCTCACTTTGTTGCCCTCGGTAGAGTGCCATGGCATCATAGCTCTGGGGCTTAGGCGATTCTCTTGCCTCAGCCTCCAAAGAGTAGCTGGGACTACAGGTGCTCACCACAACGCCCAGCCATTTTTTTGTTGCAATTTGACCAGGGCCAGGTTTGAACCCGCCACCCTTGGTATATGGGGCCGGCGCCCTACTCACTGAGCCACAGGAGCCGCCCCTTTTTTGATTGTTTTATTTCACGTAATATGTCGTCGTCAAGGTTCAACCCATGCTATGTAGTATGTGTCAGAATTTCCTTCCTTTTCAAGTGGATTGATATTCCATTGTACCTACATACCACATTTTGTTCATCCATTCATCCACCAGTGGACGTTAGGTTGCTTCCCTTCCTTGTTTCAGCAATTGTGAATAAGGCTGCTATGGACATGGGTGTACAAATACCTCATCAAGTGCTTGCTTTCAGTTCTTTTGAGTATATACCCATAAGTGGAACTGCTGGATCATATGGTGATTCTATTTTTCATTTTTTAAAGGAATTGCCCTGCTGTTTTCCATAGGAGCTGTGCCATTTTACATTCCCACCATAGTGCACAAGACTTCTGAATTCTCTACAACTTCTCCAACACTTGCTATTTTCTGTATTTTTCTAATAGCAGCCATCCTAACAGGTAGTGTGTTTCCTTTTTTTTTGAGACAGATTCTCACTCTGGTGCCCTGAGTAGAGTGCTGTAGCATCATAGCTCACAGCAACCTCAAACTCTTAGGCTCAAACGATTCTCTTGCCTCAGTTTTTCTATTTTTAGTAGAGACAGAGCCTTGTTCTTTCTCAGGCTGCTCTCAAACTCCTGAGCTCAAGCAATCTACCTGCTTCAGCTTCTCAGAGTGCTAGGATTCCAGGCATGAGCCACTGTGCCCAGCCTAGTGCGAGTGTTGCTAATAACTTTTGTTTGTTTTTTAGAGACAGAGTCTCAGTCTGTGGCCCAGGGTGGAATGCAATGGCATAGTCATAGCTCACAGCAGGCTCAAACTCTAGGCTCAAGCAATTCTTCTGCCTCAGCCTATATAGCTGAGCACTATAGGCATGTGCTATATGCCTATAGTGCCCCTTTTTTTTTTTTTTTTTTTTTAGTTTTAGTAAAGATGGGATCTAGCTATGTAGCTTAGGCTGGTCTCTAACTTCTGCACTATAAGCATGTGCTATATGCCTATAGTGCCCCACTTTTTTTTTTTTTTAGTTTTAGTAAAGATGGGATCTAGCTATGTAGCTTAGGCTGGTCTCTAACTTCTGGCCTCAAGCAGTCCCTCCAACCTTGGCCTCTCAGAGTACTGAAATTAGTGGCTTGAACCTCCACACTCTAATAACTTTTAACAATGAGTTATTTGGGATAATTAAATACAAAAACTAATAAATTTAGGGTGGGGCCTGTGGCTTAAGGAATAGGGCACTGGCCCCATATACCAGAGGAGGCGGGTTCAAACCCAGCTGTGGTCAAAAACTGAAAAAAAAAAAAAAAAAAAAACTAATGAATTTAAAGAAAGACAACATTTTTTTTTCCTGTGAGAAAGGTTGCCATTGTTCTTTGCAGCATTTTTCACCCGAGTCAAGAGGTTTCTTTCAAGATTACGTCATTTATCTTAAATTTGTGCTGGGTTAAATTTGTCTTGTTTTTAGTGATCAATAGGACCAAGTGTATCCTGTCATATTTTGCAAAACTGCCTTAATGTGTATTATTTCAGAAACACATGACCTAAAAAATGATGACTGCAAGCTTATATCCAACGAAAAAGGAAATGAATCAGCTACAGAAGAAAAGGGATTAGGAAAGAACCTGTAAGGGACTGTATACATCATCTGACCTTTTGACTTAATAGACAACTATAAATTCATCAAAAATCATTGAAGACAGAAAAGGTAAAATTGCCTGTTTTTTTTTTTTGTTTGTTTGTTTGTTTTTGAGACAGAGTCTCACTATGTCACCCTTGTTAGAGTGCCATAGAGTCACAGCTCACAGCAACCTCTAACTCTTGGGCTTAAGTAATTCTCTTGCCTCAGCCTCCCAAGTAGCTGGGACTACAGGTGCCTGCCACAATGTCCAACTTTTTTTCTTTTTTGAGACAGAGCCTCAAGCTGTCACCTTGTGTAAAGTGCTGTCGCATCACAGCTCACAGCAACCTCCAAGTCCTGGGCTCAAGCAATTCTCCTGCCTCCGCCTCCCAAGTAGCTGGGACTACAGGCGCCCACCACAGCACCTGGTTATTTTTTGGTTGCAGCTGTCATTGTTGTTTGGCAGGCCTGCACTGGATTTGAACCCACCAGGTGTATTTTTTGTTGCGGTTATCATTGTTGTCTAGCAGGCTTGGGCCAGTTTCAAACCCGCCAGCCTCAGTTTACACGGCTGGCACTGTAACCACTGTGCTACAGGCGCTGAGCCGAAAAATTCACATGTCTTTCTTTCCTTTTCTTTTCTCAGCTCTGGATTATTTAACTACACTACACCACAGGTACCAAAGGCAGAAATTGCTTAACATGACTCACAGCTGTAACTCAGGTGCTTGGCAAGATAGGTATTCATAAATATTTGGTGAATAAATTACAACCCACTCAGTTAATATTTGTTGAATAAATTACAATCCACTCAGTCTCAAAGAGATCTTTGCTCACATGTACTCTTTGTTCAATATCTTTAATCTCTTTCCACTAGCTCCTTCTTACTTTCACATGTTTATAAGCCGTCCTATTTAGAACACAACTCACTTGATACTGCTGCCCTTTCAAATGTCCTGGTTCTCTAATTCCTTTGGATAAGTGGCTGATTTTTACCAGCCTCATTCAGAACCATTCAGTCCTCTTCATTATTCTGCAATCTTGTAGCCATCCCATCAACTATAGAGATAAATGAACCTTAGTTACAGGGGCCTCATCCTTTCCAGCCCTTGCCTTGCTTGATCTCAATGTCCTGTTCTGGGCACGCTGATAATCATCTTTCCTAGATTCTCTGCTTTCATGGGGTTGAGGACACTACACTCCCCTACTTCTATTTCTCAGACCACACGTTCTCCTTCTCTGTCTCCTATGGGGATATTCTAAGCTTAACTTTCTGCTCAGTCTTTTCCCCCCACTCAACTCTTCCAACTCTTTTGTTGTTAAGTCTTGTGAAACCACACTGAGTAGATCAATTTCACTTTAAATGCAAAATCTCAAGCCTCATATTAGCACTCAGAACTGCCCAGCAATCCCGCTAAGTTTTTCTAATAGCTTCACAGTCCCACTCCCTATAATGTCTATAATAAGCTTTCCCTCTCTTTTTTGCAGTTTTTATTGTTTTGTTTTGTTTTGTTTTGTTTTTTGCAAAGCTTTCCCTTTCTTAAAACATTTTATGCCCTGCTATTCTCACTGTTAGCTAAAGACTTTAGCTAATCTGTCAATGAGAAATTAGAAACCACCAGATGGTTTCTAATTTCCCATCACCAAAGCTATAAAACCCTGCTTTCATTGGTCCCTTGATTCTCTTCTGATACAATGAAGAGTTCATCTTCCCATCAAAAGTCTCCATTTATAGTCTACTCCATTCCCCTTCTTTCTATTCTTAGTGCCCACTAAACTCTTGTGTGTCTCAGGGCCTTTGCACAGGGAAGGCAATGTTGCAATATGAAATCCTGCCAGATGCCACAACATTGTTGAACCCTGAAGACATTATGTAAACAAAATAAGCCAATCACAGAAAGACAAATATTGCATGTTTTCACTTATATGAGTTTATCTAAATAATCAAAATATTAGGGTGGCACCTGTGGCTCAAAGGAGTAGGGTGCCAGCCCCATATATTGGAGGTGGTGGGTTCAAACCCAGCCCCGGCCAAAAAGCTGGAAAAAAAAAATAGAAAGAATCAAAATATTAGTCAACTCAGTCACACCAATAGTCAAGCAAAGAATAAAGTGGCGGTTTCCAGAGACAAAAGTGGGGAGCTGCTAACCAATGGGTATAAGATTTCAGTTATGCAAGTTCTAGAGATGTGTTGTACAACATTGTGCCCATAGATAACAATACTATATTGTGCACTAAAAAACTCAATTAAGAGGGTAGATGTTTAATGTTTTTACCATAATTTAAAAAAACTATTAACATTTTGATAGATATAATTTCAGACTTTAAAAATGAATATGATTAAAATTTTTTGTTTACACATTATATTTTTACAGCTTAGTCTTTTCACTTAATAACATCTCATATTTTACATGGTGTTATCATGATTTATTTTACCAGTCCCTAATGGTGCACAGTTAGCTATTTTTAGAGATGGGGGGTCTTGCTCCTGCTCAGGCTGGTCTCAAACTCCTGAGCTCAGGCAATCCACATGCCTCAGACTCCCAGAGTGCTAGGATTACAGCTGTCAGCAGCTGAGCCTGGCCAGCACTATCTTTTTTTATTTTTATTTTTAGAGACAGAGTCTCAACTTTATCACCCACACCATGGCATCACAGCTCACAGCAACCTCCAGCTCTTGGGCTTAGGCGATTCTCTTTGTCTCAGCCTCCCGAATAGCTGGGACTACAGGCGCCCGCCACAACGCCCAGCTATTTTTTTGTTGCAGTTTAGCCGGGGCGGGTTTGAACCCACCACCCTCGGTATATGGGGCTGGTGCCCTACTCACTGAGTCACAGGCACCACCCTCGGCCAGCACTATCTTTTTCTGAAAATATTATTCCTAGCACTAGAACTTCTGGATGGAATTTAGAAATTGCGGCTCGGCACCCGGAGCTCAGTGGTTAGGGCACTGGCCACATACACTGAGGTAGGAGGGTTCGAACCCAGCCTGGGCCTGCTAAGCAACAATGGCAATTGCAGCAAAAAAATAGCTGGGCATTGAGGCTAAGGCGAGAGAATCACTTAAGCCTGAGAGTTTGAGGTTGCTGTGAACTGTGATGCCACAGCACTCTACTGAGGCATAGTGAGACTGTCTCAAAAACAACAACAAAAAAAGACATTTAGAAATTGATCTTCAAAGTGTTCTGCCAATTTATATTCCCAGCAGCAGTTCAAGAGTGCTTGTTTTGGCTCGGTATCTGTGCTCAGTGGCTAGGGCGCCAGGCACACACACTGGAGCTGGCAGGTTGGAATCCAGCCCAGGCTTGCCAAACAACAATGACAACTACAAACAAAAAATAGCTGGGCATTGTGGCCGGCGCCTGTAGTCCCAGCTATTTGGGAGGTGGAGGCAGAAGACTCGCTTAAGCCCAGGAGTTGGAGGTTGTGTGAGCTGTGATGCCACGGCACTCTACCCAGGGCGACAGCTTGAGTCTCTGTCTCAAAAAAAAATAAAGGAATTTGTTCATAGTTTTTTTTTGTTTCTTTTTTTAACAAATAGTCCGGCCCTCCAACAGTCTGAGAGACAGTGAACTGGCCCCCTGTTTAAAGTTTGAGGACCCCTGGCTTAAGCCTAAGAGTTGAAGGTTGCTGTGAGCTGTGACGCCACAGCACTCTACCAAGGGTGACATAGTGAGACTCTGTCTCAAAATAAAATAAATAAATAAAAGAATTAAAAGTTGAGGCAGGTGCTGTGGCTGACACCTGTAATCCTATCACTCTAGGAGGCCGAGGCAGGTGGATTGCCTGAGCTCAAAAAATAGATGGACGTTGTGATGGGCACCTGTAGTCCCAGTTACTTAGGAGGCTGAGGCAAGAGAATTGCTTAAGCCCAAGAATTTTAGGTTGCTGTGAGCTATGACACCATGATACTCAACTGAAGGCAACAAAGTGACACCCTGTCTCAAAAAAAAAAAAA
Source organism: Loris lydekkerianus (assembly GCA_963574355.1). NCBI lineage: Eukaryota > Metazoa > Chordata > Mammalia > Primates > Lorisidae > Loris > Loris lydekkerianus. The sequence continues at coordinate 31,735 of CAUYPK010019213.1, forward strand.
AAAAAATTGGCTCAGTGCCCGTAGCTCAATGGTTAGGGAGTGGCCACATATACCAGGGCTGGCATTTTTGAACCTGGCCCAGGCCTGCTAAACAACAATAACAACTATAACAAAAAAATAGCCAGGCAATACAATGAGACTCTGTCTCAAAACAAAACAAAACAAAACAACAACAAAACCCCCCCCAAAAAAACAAGAATTAAAGCCACTTTTTTTTTTTTTTGCAGCTTTTGGCTGAGGCTGGGTTTGAACCTGTCACCTCCGGCATATGGGGCCAGTGCCCTACCCCTCTGAGCCACAAGCACTGCCTGTGGAAGAATTAAAGCCACCTTAACTACAAAATTATCAAATCTTTAAAACATGATTATCTAAATGTCATTACCATTTTGGGTACCTTGTTTTCTACTAGTTGACACAAGATACGTGCTGGCCCTAAAATATGACCTGCTCTGAATCATAACCAAGAAAAATTTGGAAAAAAAAATCTTTAAAATATCAAAGACTATCAAAATCATCCCTAGCATGTATAACCATACGTTAAAATAAGTGAAAATAAAAATGACTGATTTAATGGATTATTTGCCCAAGTTTTTTGTTCAAAAGCCAAGAAGCAATTTACTTACCATAAGTGCTTCCATATTTTCTTTACTCTGGAGAGAAATCTCAGGTGCATTTACTTATATTATCAGTGTATCACCTCATTAAATTATTCAAAGAAAAATTTATAAATGCAATTATGGAATTAAATGGAATTAAAACTGTAAAAAAAAACCCAAGAACCCTTATTTTGTTCTTGTAAAACTTTATTTCAGTTTAAATAACAAAGCAAGTGATATTTATGTCATCCAGGGACAGACGGGAGAATACAGTCATCCTTCACAGCTGTTTAGCTGCCAAACTCCGTATGAGAGATATAATCTAGGTAAAAAACACTTTTATTCCAGATTACATGCACCTCACAATCTGAGATCATGAAAATAAATTAAAAATATTAGAAACAGACTTATGTAAAGTCACATCAAAAAGCTGAGAAAGTAATTTCTAATACTTTGGAAAATCTTGTTTCTACTTAACACTCAGAAGAATGAATTTTTAAAGATCAGAAACAGGAGGTCCATACCATAAGTATTAAATACAATGATATGTACTTTCATCAGTTTAATATGACTATTAGAATTCAAGATATTGTGTAAAATCTCTAAGTAGGCTCAGTTGATGGAAATCTTACATTTCTTTAAAGGAAACATAAAAATATGACTATTTGGATTCTTGTCTTAATTTACAATTGATCAGTCCATTTTTAATGTTTTCAGAAAAGGGACCATGTAGAATTGTTACACACCTGAAAAAGGTTCCAAATAGAAAGTCCCCATTAACATCAGCAACTGAGAAATTTAATTCAGTCTACAGATTTTATTTCTGATCAAGTAATCAACTTTTAGTTATCTCCTAGTGCCTGCCTGCTGTTTTCAATGTTTAACTTGCTAGATTAACTGTATCACTGATTTTATTTTTGCCCTTTAACTAAGATATACATCGGAACAACAAGACAATACAAATAGCTATAATGACCTTCAATAATTTTTTTTATTAATTAATCTTATTCTAGTGAAGGCTAATGCCAAATTTATCCAATAGTCTTTGATTTCAGAATTACTTATAATAGTAGAATACTGCAACATATACAGAAATCTTGATCAATAATCTTCTACTTACATCTCACAATTATCTTTCTAGACAATTTACAGTTGCAAAATACACAAATGCAATATTGTTTAAAATAAATATACAATATATAGTTTCTACATTCTCATACAGGCTTAAAAATGAGGTAATAAAAACGTAACTGATTAAAACTCTTACCATTCTGGAAAAGGCTTAGGGAAATGATAGTGAAATATTTTTTTTTCCTTAGGTTTTTTTCATATCTTCATTGAATTCGTCCATGTACATATTTTTTCTATGCTGAAAAATTATGTAAAAAATCCTTAAGCTTTGTTGGATAGTCTGTCATCACCCCAGTTGCTCCCAAATCAAAAGCTCTTTTATACTCTTGTTCTTCATTTAATACCCAAATGTACACCTGAAAATTAGAAATATGAGATGAAATTTTAAAATGGAAAATTATTTTTATAATATTTATCCAATATAATCTAAGCACATTTAGAAATAATCTTTTAAAGCTTTCATTTTAAGAAATCATTAGACTTTTTTTTTTTTTTTTTTTTCTTTTTTGAGACAGTGCCTCAAGCTGTCACCCGGGGTAGAGTGCCATAGCATCACAGCTCACAGAAACCTCCAAATCCTGGGTTCAAGAGATTCTCTTGCCTCTGTCTTCCAAGTAGCTGGGACTACCAGCGCCCAGCTATTTTTTGGTTGCAGCCGTCACTGTTGTTTGGTGG
>CAUYPK010019214.1:0-11787 GCA_963574355.1 Loris lydekkerianus
CAACCTAAGACAGGGGCTATGTTTTTCCGCCATACAAAAAACAAAAGAGGGAATTGTTGGGCCCTGCCATGTGCCTGAGGCCTAGTGCAACTTCCCGAGCCTGACTAGAAGTAGATCCATTGAGCTACTTCCGCGTAGCAACGACTCAGCAAGGCCCAGCCTGAAACTGCCTCTACCAGATACAGCCAATGTGGTATCATGCCACTGGACCGACCCTGTCATGCACCTCTTCCTCCGCCTTCTTTCCCCGCCCCTTCTCCACAATAAAAATAAATAAATAAATAAATAAATAAATAATAGCCGGGCATTGTGGCGGGCGCCTGTAGTCCCAGCTGCTCGGGAGGCTGAGGCAAGAGAATCACAGAAGCCCAAGAGCTGGAGGTTGCTGTGAGCCCTGTGACGTCACAGCACTCTACTGAGGGCGGTAAAGTGAGACTCTTGTCTCTAAAAAAAAAAAAACTGGATTAGAAATTCTTTCTTATCACAAAATTTCTACATTACATTTGTCAACAAACATAAACGGCCACTAGCATCTTCAACTATAATTTCAACTACTAGACATTCTTGAAAAGTTGTAAAAATGGTAATGTGATTTTTTTTTTTGAGAAAGAGTCTTACTATTGTCACCTTCTGTAGAGTACCATAGCATAACAGCTCACAGCAACCTCGAACTCCTGGGCTTAGGCGATTCTCTTGCCTCAGCCTCCTATTCTCTTGCCTCAGCCTCCTTAGTAGCTGGGACTACAGGTGTCCTCCACAATGCCCAGCTATTTTTTTGTTGCAGTTGTCATTGTTGATTTTAGATGGCCTGGGCTGGGTCCGACACACCAGTCTTGGTGTATGTGGCTGACACCCTACCCAGTGAGCTACAGGTGCTGCTGTGGTTTTTTTTTAAAGGCAGTTTTGCTTTGTCATCCTTGGTAGAGTGCTGTAGCGTCATAGCTCACAGCAACCTCAAACTCCTAAGCTTAAGCAATTTTCTTGCCTCAGCCTCCCAAGTAGCTGGGACTAAAGGTGCCCGCCACAACACCCAGCTAGGCTATTTTTTTGTCACAATTGTCATTGCTATTCAGCAGATCCGAGCCGGGTTCAAACCCACCAGCCTAGATGTATGTGGCCTGTGCCTTAACCACTGAGCCATGGGCACCACCTGACCATAGTGTAGTGTCCCTGTCTTCAGTAAACTATCCACTCACTACTAAATCCTGGGAAGGTTGATTCACCTCTAATTTAACTTTTTTTCTCAATACAAACAGTGGGAATGGAGAATGGGATGAGGAAAGGGAGTTGATCGCCAAGGGTTTTCTTAGCTATAAATTTTGACTAAGTCTAAGATTGTAGACATAACTTCTCTTGGTTTTATTGCTCCTGGTATATACAATGAATACAGAAGGGACTCTCTCTTGCAAGGTGGTTCTGATCATTTCAACATTTACTAAGGAAATACTGTATGTCAGGCTCTGTGCTGGACACAAATGCATCTAACCGTAATAGAAGGACATATCACAACAAAGCAACTTGAAAGAACAGCATACCCAGAGTGGCCCTTGAAGGACTCAAGGGGCACTTAAGTAACTCTCAGAAAATATGGAAAATGATGATGTGGAACAATAAAACCAAGATGGTGACCATTTGAGAAATGAAATAAATTCTCCCATCCAATCTTGTCCCCCATAGCAACACAACAAAAGAGCATTTAGACCAGTGGTTCCCAACCTTCCTGATGCCGTGGCCCTTTAATACGGTTCCTGTGGATCACAACCCACAGGTTGAGAACTGCTGATTTAGACCACTGTGTGTATCTTGAATCAAAACCAGGCTGGCTAGGCAATCACTACTTCATAATCGAGGACTTCCCTGGAGGGACAGCAAAGATGAGACTAGAGATAAGAAAAAGTGGCACCAACTGGAATAGTACCATTTGGTTCACCCAAGACCAAAATAAGAAGGAATTCCAGCAAAGCTAACTAATGGAATTCCAGGAAGGCAAGAGCGTCAACAAAGATACTGACATGCTCACCAAGACCTTGTTACCCTACTTGGGGGAAGGGGACACAGTGACAGTGGCTGAAGACGAGTTTTGTACACTGAGGCCATCCGAGAATCCCAATGCCATCCCAATGCCATCCACCCATGTTAATGTGCTACATTATCAACTTAATATGATCATATAATTTTGCCCTAACAGTGCTCATTCTATATGCCAGGTAATCCTAGAACTGCTGGGAAAGGAGCATTTTCCATCTGGTGATGTTGTCTGAAATGAATTACCTAGGAGAATTCATGAACAATTCAGTAATGGAAAGAGGAGGCTCTTCATAAAGGGAATAGAACCTCAGTTCCCACAGTCATGGAATTCAAAAGCTAATTAGGTACACAGACAAGTATTCAGCTATCAATGTGAAAACGTAGTGAGGATCAAATGGATGTTGTCAACTACAAATCTCCATACACGTCACACAGAAGGCACATGGTTAATAGTATTGGTGGCAGCAGCTGTGGCACTGTCACAGCGCAGTTCCTGATTTAGACTAACTTCCCTGTAATGAAGAGGTATAATCTTTCTCTCTGATCATTTGAGTAGCATCTAAACAGTGTCTGTTTCTAAAAATCATTATTCTATGCAAGTTCGTGTTTGCGGCTCAGCTGTGCATTAATGTTTTAACCAAGCATCCTAATACCAGTTTAGCCGGTTATATAATCCTCAGGATTTTTCTTCCCCATTTTGAATGTTTCTTTGTTGTTTATGGCCTTGCTTTCACACAGAACTTCTCTGAATGGTCTGAGTGCTTTCAACTGGGCCTTATCAGAGATCATGGTGACTGGAAGTCTCTGTATTTTACAGCTTCCATCTCATTAATGCCAGCACTAATTTGTGGTCCAATCCAATACCACCTCCATAAGATCTGCATGAATACACACTGGATTTCAGTCTGCCATTCAACAAGCACGAAGTCCTTTATGTTCATTATGAGCCAATCAAACAGCCCCAGTTTCTTTTCTCTGCGTCTCTTCCATAGCAAAATCCTTTTGTTATTATCCCAAAGCAGTTGCTTGGTAGTACATATTAGGAAACAACAACAACAACATAAAAAAACAGTGACCACAATAACAAACTTTCCCTTTTCTCTAGCAAATCCAACTGTCTCAACCTGGAAACTCCAGTTCAGATTGAGTCACCAACTTGTTTCTTAAAATCTTCCTTCCTGAAAATAGCTCTTCCCCTGAAATACCTGAAATACCTTGCGGTGGATCATAAAATGGGCCTGTTTTCTCAACTCTTAAAGGAACAAAAGGACTGTCAAGGTGAAAACTCACTTCTGAAACAAATCAGGTTGCCAAACCCAAGCACACTGGTAGAGCCAATGCCGTCCACGTGTGTCAGGGGGGCCTCATTCCAGCGCCCGCCATTTTCTTTTCCTGAACACTGGGGCCTTAAGGTCATTATCACGGAATTCTCCCTTGTTCAATTTACATGGTTAAATGATTTCCCTTTCACATCATTTCAACCCCATGTGTCATCACCAAAAGTACTCCACAAATGCCTTGTCCTTCAAGTTCTGCGATTTCTGCTCTGCAACAAAATTCAACTGAAAAATTGGTTCAAGTAAGTTTGGCTGGGGGTGGTGCCTGTGGTTCAGTGAGTAGGGTGCCGGCCCCATATACCGAGGGTGGTGGATTCAAACCTGGCCCCGGCCGAACTGCAACAAAAAAATAGCCAGGCGTGTGGCAGGGGCCTGTAGTCCCAGCTACTCGGGAGGCTGAGGCAAGAGAATCGCCTAAGCCCAGGAGCTGGAGGTTGCTGTGAGCTGTGTGATGCCCCGGCACTCTACTGAGGGCCATAAAGTGAGACTCTGTCTCTATATATAAAAAAACAAAAAAACAAGTAAGTTTGTCTATTCACATTTGAGATAAATTAGAACAAGGGTGAACATTAGTAAACAAAGGGAAATAACAAATGGCAGAATGTCTAGTTCAGCAAAAAGAGGTAGTGAATTTCCAAAGGGGTCATTTTTGGTTTCTTCTTCAAGGATCAAAGACAGGGGATGGGTGTGGTGGCTCATGCCTGTAATCCCAGCACTCTGGGACGCCAAGGTGGGTGGAATGCCTGAGCTCACAGGTTCAAGACCAGCCTCAGCAAGAGCGAGACCCCATCTTTAAAAAAAAAGAAAAAGAAAAAAATGAAGCTGAGGCAAGAGAATGGCTTGAACCCAAGATTGACGCCATAGCACTTGACTGAGGGCAACAAAGTGAGACTCTGTCTCAAAAAAAAAAAGATCAGAGACAGCAGATCTCAAAATTGAGCCTTTTCTTACACAATAAAGACCTGAGAACCAATTCATTTCACCTCCCACTGAAGCCCAGTTTTGTACCCTGAACTCTGAGATGTATGTCGGGGTGGGCTGGAGAGTGTTCCGGATTCAACAGCCACAGAGAAACTGGGAGTTGGTCCCATCACAGGAAGGACTCAGCCAGCCCCACAGGGACACCTCAAGCAGGACCTTCAGAGTTGGCCACAGTCTGTGACAGCAGCAACCAGTCACTGGATGGGGGCTGTCCCTCAAAAGACCAAGAACACTCTCCGACCACCTAACGGTAATTCCCAGAGACAGCAGAGCAGCCAACAACAGTCCAGAAGTTACTGCTAAGTGTCGGTAATTGCTGTGAATCAGAGATTGTTCTAAAGGTTCTACATCTGTTATCTAAATTAATTCTCACACAGTATTGTGAGATACCTCCAAACAACGATTCCATTTTACAAAAAACTATATAAACCGCCCAAGTCATATGGCAAGTAAGTGGTGGAGCTAGGGATTGAAAGCAGGCAGCCTGGCCCCAGCATCTGGTCTCCTTGGTAGCAAACTTATCTGGGTGAATCCTCTAGAAATCAGCAACAGGCAAAATGAATGCCTCTCAGGAGACATATTGAGAACCTATGATAACTGAGATACACAGTAACTTCTTGTATTTGACAGAGAAACAGAACAGATGTGTGTGTGTGTGTGTGTGTGTGTGTGAACACAGTAGAAATTCATAGTTGACCACCTCCCTCCCCTGACCACCTCCTTAAATTGACCTAATTTTCTTTTCTTTTTTTTTTCTTTGTATAGACAGGGTCTCACTTTACTGCCCTCAGTAGAGTGCCATGACGTCACACAGCTCACAGCAACCTCCAACTCCTGGGCTTACGCAATTCTCCTGCCTCCACTTCCAGAGCAGCTGGGACTACAGGCACCCGCCACAACGCCCAGTTATTTTTTTTGTTGTTGTTGCAGTTCGGCCGGGGCTGGGTTTGAACCCGCCACCCTCGGTATATGGGGCCGGCGCCCCACTCACTGAGCCACACCCTGACCTACTTTTCATAGACCAGACATCCAACCATACATACAGTACAGTAGGCCTAGTTCCTTATGTCAACCACCTCCTATGATGACCAGTTAATTACAGTCCCTTAAGTGGTCAATTTATAGAGGCCCTACTGTGTATGTATGTGTGTGAGTATATATACACAAAGAGAAAGATTTATATACATGGAGAGAGGTTTATATTAAAGAATTGGTTCATGTGATTGCAGGGGCTGGCAAATCCAAAATCTGTAAGACAGACTAGCAGACTAGGGTCTTATCTCAAGTCCAAAGGCAGTCCTCAGGCAGAATTCCCTCTTCCTCAGTGGAGTCTGTCTTTCACCTCTAAAGGCCTTCACTGATTGGATGAGGCCAACCCACATTATGGAGAGTAATTGTCTTAAGTCTACTGATTTAGGCTGGGCACCTGTGGCTCAGCAGCTGAGGCACCAGCCACATACACCTGAGCTGGTGGCTTCGAATCCAGCCTGGGCCTGACAAACAACGACAGCTGAAGTCAAAAAATAACTGGGCGTTGTGGCAGGCACCTGTAGTCCCAGCTACTTGGGAGGCAGAGGCAGGAGAATCACTTGAGCCCATGAGTTGGAGGTTGCTGTGGGCTGTGATGCCACAGCATTCTACCCAGGGGGACAGCTTGAGGCTCTGTCTTAAAAAAAAAAAAAAAAAAAAAAAAATCTACTGATTTAGGCTTGGCACCCGTAGTGCAGTGGTTACAGCGCCAGCCACATACACCAAGAGTGGAGGGTTGGAACACGGCCCAGGCCAGCTAAACAACAATGACAACTGCAACAAAAAATAGCCAGGCGTTGTGGCAGGTGCCTATAGTCCCAGCTACTTGGGAGGCAGAGGCAAGAGAATCACTTGAGCCCAAGAGTCTGAGGTTGCTGTGAACTGTGACTCCACGGCATTCTACCTAGGGCAACATAGTGAGACTCTGTCTCAAAAATAAATAAATAAATAAATAAGTCTACTGATTTAAATGTTAATCACACTTAAAAAATATGATGTTATTCACAGCAACATCTAGACTGATGTTTTACCCAATATCTAGGTACGATAGCCTAGTCAGGCTGACAATAAAATCAACCTTCATAGTAAGAATTATCCCGTCTAGGGCCAGGCCTAGCATTCTGGGAGGCTGAGGCAGGTGGATTGCCTAAGCTCACAGGTTCAAGATCAGCCTGAGCAAATGCAAGACCTCACCTCTAAAAATAGCCAGGGGTTGTGGCTGACTGCTGTGCCTGTAGTCCCAGCTACTTGGGAGGTTGAGGCAAGAGAATCACTTGAGCCCAGGAATTTGAGATTGCTGTGAGCTCTGATGCCATGGCCTTCTACCAAGAGTGACAAAGTGAGACTCTGCCTAAAAAAAAAAGAAAGAGGAATTATCCAGTCTATCCAGTCTAAACTGGATAGATCTGTTCATGTTTAACTTTACAGTTTTATAAGATTACAACATTGTAAAGAAAATGTTGCCCCTACAGAAAGAAATGCTTCTAGCTGCTCCTAGTCACAGGTCACCTGGGGCCAACCACCATGGCCCATACCTGTAATTGTAGCACTTTGGGAGGTGGGGGGGGGGAGGAGAATGTTTGAGGCCAGGAGTTTAAGACTAGCCTAGGCAGCATAACTAGACCCCATCTCCCAAAATAAATAAATAAATAAATAAATAAATATTATATATATATATATATATATATTTTTTTTTTTTTTGAGACAATGTCACTATGTAGCCATCAGTAGAGTGCTCTGGCATCACAGCTCACAGCAACCTCAAACTCTTGGGCTTAAGCAATTCTCTTGCCTCAGCCTCCCCAGTAGCTGGGACTACAGGCGCCTGCCATAACGCCCAGCTATTTTTTGGTTGTAGTTGTCATTGTTTGGCAGGCCTGGGCTGGGTTTGAACCTGCCAGCTCCAGTGTATGTGGCCAGCGCCCTAAACACTGAGCTACAAGCGCCGAGCCTATATATATATTTTTTGTTTGTTTGTTTGTTTTTCTCTCTCTTTTCATTTAGCCTAGGTGTGGGGGTGCCTAAATTAGCCCTGGACCTGACTGTAGCTCTGGCTATAGCTCAGGGGGCTGAGAGGCAGGATTGCTTCAGCCTATAAGTTTGAGGTTGAAGTGAGCTATGATCAGGCCACTGCACTCCAACCTGTGTGACAGAGAAAGACCCTGCTATAAATAAATAAATAAATAAATAAGAAAGAAACAAATTTGGCCCCTCAGTTTTCACCGAAAGGTCGTGTCTATGACACTGTGTTTGTTGAGACCGTTTGGTTCACAAGTAACAGAAATCCAAGTGAAACTGCACTGGGGAAACACGGGGTTTGTTATTAGGACTGGACCAATGAAGACAAGCACAGAGTCTCCCTCCGCCAGTGTTTAAAGTCAAGCAGTCAGCAGGAATTTCACCAGTGCCAGCCAAGCAAGGGGCCTCTAAGGAACGAAGCAGAAGCTCTGGTCCAGCACAGCCCTGAGCACCAGCTTTGGCTGCAGCCCCCGCCAGCCACCCACCACCCCACTACCCAGCCTGGCCCATCAGACAGAGTAGCAGGCAGTCAAAAAATCCTCAACTGCAGCCACTTTATTCCAAATCTGGAAAGAAGTGAATTGGAGTCACAGTTTCACATTTTCTCTTTTTGATTGGGGGAGATGGATGAAATGGGAGGAGACATCAAAAGCCCATTTTCTCTGCCAGAAAAGAGCCCTCAGTGAGTCCAGGGCAGGGTGGGAGCAGGGGACTGAGGGGATATGGAATGTTTTGGAGTCCAGGGACCTCGTTACATAGGAATGTGATCCACTCCAACTAGTTGGGGTGAATTTCCACAGAGCACGTTTGATAAAATCAGAATGCAGAACAGAGCAGGGGTCTCCTGATGCTTCCCACGGCTTCCGCCGCCTTTCCCCCATCTTACCTCTTTTTCACCTATCCCCACAGGGGGAAAGAGGGGAGCAGAAAGAAAACCAAACATCCAGCCTTCCAACAACCCAGTGGGAAAAGAGGAGGGCTCAGGTAGTGCGGAAGGGTGGAGGGGGACTCGTCTACGGACAGCTGTCAAAGCTGTTCACAGGAAGTATACGAAAAGTGAGATTAAATGACAAGAAACCATCCAACCACAGCAAAGCAGGAAGAAGAAACGCAGAGGAAAGGGAGAAAAGGACGGAGAGAAAGAAGCGAGGAAGGAGTGTCTGGTCCACGGAGTCTTCCCCTCGCTGGGTCTCCCTTGGTTCCTTTCCATCTTGTAAGCAGGAGTCTCTACAGTCTTCCCAATATCCTACTGATCAATACGTTTCCTGTTTAAATTCACCGAAGTTGGTTTTCACTGTTTGAAACCGAGAACCTAAATTGATACGATGGTGAGCAACTGAAATAGAAAATTAAGGACCTGAGAAAAACTGGAGCTACAAAATAGGTGTAGATGTTATAAAGTTTGCCAATATTAATATATAACAAAATAATATACCTAACAAAGACAGGAGCTGGTGAAGAAGGGGGAAGGAAGTGGGAGTGCTAATTTCCTCCTCTTTCCTAGCAGGGAATTAATAGATACTAATTAAAGTGGAAATGTGGTTTTCAACGCACAATGACTCATAATGTTTCTCATATCCATTTAGAAATCTTAGAGCAGTGATTTTTAACCAGTGTGCCAGGGTACACGAGTGTGCCACGAGAGGATCTCAGGTGTGCTGCAAAAAATTGGGGGGAAGGACAGAGTCTCACGCTGTCACCCTGGGCAGTGTGCCATGGCGTCATCGTAGCTCACAGCAACCTCCAGCTCTTGCTCTCAAGCGATCTTCTTGCCTCAGTTTTTCTATTTTCAGTAAAGACAGGGTCTCACTCTTGCTCTTCTCACTCTCGAACCCATGAGTTCAAGGGCTCCACCCTCCTCGGCCTCCCAGAGTGGTAGGATTACAGGCGTGAGCCACTGCACCGGCCTTTAAGATAATTTTCTAACAGGCAGAAGTAAAATCACATGAGGAAAGGGTGGAGTATTGTCATTCACGTAAAGTTACCATTCAGGTCGGCAGTGGCCCAGACAGCCGTGATGCCAGATGTTTTCCTTTATGTTATCTCATTCATCAACAGAAAACCTTATAAAGTAAGAATTCTAAAATGAAGGAAAAGCTCAGAGACATTCAGTGACCACACACTGGTGAGAAGCTGAGCTGAAATCTGTTTCCAGATCAGCATATTCCAAAATTCACATTTCCCAGTCTGCAACATTGCTTCCACTCTGAAGCTTATTATAAAGGAGATGATATTAATTAATCTCAATTGCACTTTTACTCTGCCTCAGACACCTTCCTAGATGCTTTCACTGAGCACAACAGTGAGGCGGGTCTTATTAAATCTGTGCTAAAGATGAAGAAACAAGTCCAAGGTCTAATCTAAGGCCATAGAGTTTACCAACTTGTCCCCCTGCTCATCCCTCACTCTCCCAGTAAACATTCCCACTTCTCATACCCGCTCTTCCTAGGCAATCCATGAGCACAAAATAGCTTATCTCCGACTTATGATATTATTTACACCCTTTTAGCACAATTAATATCATCAAACCCTGCCTGGGCCAGTGAAACAACAATGACAACAGCAACAACAACAACAAAAAGTAGCTGGGTGTTGTGGTGGGCACCTGTAGTCCCAGCTCCTTAGGAGGCTCAGGCAAGAGAATTGTTAAAGCCCAAGAGTTTGAGGTTGCTGTGAGCTGTGACACCATAGCACTCTATCCAGGGCAGCATAGTGAGACTGTCTTCAAAAAAAAAAAAAAAAAATAATCAAAAATAATTCATAAGATAAATAAGGTAGCAATTGTCTGATAGTGCATTTTGATCCCCCCAAATAAATAAATTAAGATCAAGTACCAAGGTAAGCAACAGCTTCACTGAATTTTCAATGAATACATTTCCAGCTTTTCTTCTTGAAGCATATAGTTTTTATTGAATTGACTTATGAATTTCACCCTAAAGATTAATTTGGCCCTCTATAAAGAGGCTCAGAATTAATATTCAGCCAAGATACGAATCTTTTTTCATTTTCATTTTAGTGGAAGTCAATTTGTTAAACTATTGTTTAGGGCAATTTGTTACTTATTCACACCCACTTTTCTGCCCAAGTCGAAGTATTTGGAAATATCCATATAAACACTTTCTGTCAACACCATCAAGATTTATATTGCCAAGTTACTGTAACTGTTATCTCTGAGAGCACTCTGAATTATGCCTTGTGATGTTAGATTTTATTGAACTTATGTAATGGAGACATGATCAATTAAAAAAAAACCCTACAATGATTTTTGTCGCCAGCAGGCAGTGGATAGAAATGACTTTTAGGGGTGGTGCCTGTGGCTCAAAGGAGTAGGGTGCCGGCCCCATATACCAGAGGTGGTGGGTTCAAACCCAGCCCTAGTCAAAAAAAAAAAAAAGAAGAAATGAATTTTAGATTAAAGAGACACAACGACAAAAACTGGCTGGAGGAGTTTGTGTGTTCTTTAACCTGTCTTCCTGCAGTCAGGAAGCAGTTCGTTGCACTAACTCGGCTGCTTAGCCAAATCCTAAGGATTAGGGTTTAGGGTTATTCAGAAGTATCTGTCTTTTCTCTCTCTCTGTTAGTTTGCCAGAGCTGCCGTAATAAGCACCACAAATGGAGTAGCTTATTAGCAAATGTAGCTTACCCAACAGAAATGTATCCTCTGATGGTTCTGGACTGGAGACCACAGTTGGGCCATGCTCCCTCTGAAGGTGCCCCGGAAGGGGTGCCCCGAGGCTGTCACTCAGCTTCTGGTGACTGCTGCCACTCTCTGCCTTTCCTCTGCTTGCAGAGGATGCATCACCCCACCTCTGCCTCCCTGTTCATGTGAGAGTCGCCCTCCTTGTGTATCTGTGTCCACATTTCCCTTTTCTATAAAAACCCCAGACCCACCCTATTCCATATAACCTCATCTTAACTAAGTACATCCTCAAAGATTCTATTTCCAAATAAGGTCACAATTGGAGGTGCTGGGGGTTACGATTTTTTTTTTATTTGTTTATTTATATGACTACCTTTTTTTTTAATTGCTAAATCATAGCTGTGTACATTAGTGCAATTGCCTGTACCCATTCTAAGATGCACCATAGATGTGGCCCCACTCATTGCCCTCCCTCCACCCAAACCTCCCCTCTCCCCTCCCTTCCCCTTCCTTGGCCCTTTCCCAATAGTCTTGTGCTATAGTTGGGTTATAGCCTTCATGTGAAAGCTATAATTTAGCTTCATAGTAGGGCTGAGTACATTGGATACTTTTTCTTCCATTCCTGACATACTTTGCTAAGAACAATATGTTCCAGCTCCATCCATGTAAGCATGAAAGAGGTAAAGTCTCCATCTTTCTTTAAGGCTGCATAGTATTCCATGGTATACATGTACCACAATTTGCTAGTCCATT